>PVIJ01007824.1:0-79395 GCA_004024925.1 Scalopus aquaticus
AGAGACAATCAGTGGGGGGGGAGGGGGGGAGGAAGGAGCCGGAGGGAGGGAAGGGAAAGGGCACAAAATGGAATAGAAAAGAACACAAGGGACCATGGAGATGGATCACGGGTGAATTGGTGGTGGGCTACCCAAGGGGAATGCAAAATGTAAAAGACATAAATAACAATAAAAATATATATTATAAAAAAAAAAAAAACCCATTGGCTTTAAGCTCTTGTTTTCACCTTCATTTTATCTTCCGGCACTGCCTTCTTTATCTCCTTTAATTATTCTCCCACGTCTCCTTTCCTTTGCCTAACCATTCATGAACTTTCATTCATGAGAATGAACCATTCATGAGACCCACTGACAGCTGAGTGCTTGGTGAATCCTGATCTAAAACATTAATCCCCAACAATAAGTGAGGGAATGGAATTTCCCTACAAAAGATCAAATACTGCTGCCTAGTAAGAAAGTCACAGGGAGGGACAGCGCTATTGGGGGAGAGTGCCACCATAGTGGGCCCACTAATTGTTGGACCTACTACCTTCCCAACATTGGTCTTATCTAGAACTGCTCATTCCATTGGGCTTTATACCTCCTTATAGGGTCTACTCCCACCTGCACGCTTGTGGCCTGAACCAGCTGTAGGTTACCACTGGTTCCCAAAATGATCTGTGTGAAATTCTTCCAATTGCTATTATACACTTTCTGCTTTTCTCTCTCACCCACAGTTCAACTCTAACTCAACAGGTGGACTTTGTGGGGTCACTGTGACAAGAGAAAACTCCATAAGTTAAACCAGTGCTGTCTCAAACCTGGGCTCCCTAGGACATCTGCTCCTCCTCTGGGAACCCATCGGAATCCCCTATGAGGAATCCTATGAGACACCAATACATAGTAACCTTCTAAGACATCAGTCTCTTTAGCCTGTTTTATTCCATGATCTGACACACCTGAGAGATAGCTTTCTGAGCTTCAGTTTCCCTATGAGAGAATTATGCCTACTACATAGAATTGTTCAGATGAGAGACAGTATATGTGAATGGGTGAACACAGATTTGGCACTAGAAAGGGCCTGTTATAGTGTTATCATTATGAAGTATGAAGAACTGAGCTCCAGGGACTTGAAGCTCTTTATAAGGCACTACCTGGGGCCACAGTCTTAATCCATCACACAATTCCCATCCTCTAAATCCACTAGCTTCTCCTTTTTCATGTAAAAGGCAGTGAGGTTACATTGAAGTCACCGACTTGACCCCATATTTCAAGAATCTACTAAGTCAATGGAGACAAAACCAAAATATAATCAAGAACAGGCACATGTTTTACAAGTGATTTATTCTATCTATTTATTATCAAAGGCTCTTGTATCAGGACCTCAGTTTCTAGATTTAGAAATGAAAATTCCCATTCAGTTTCTAAAAATCTGTGAACACATCCAAAAAAAAAAGGAGAGAACCTCTGTGACTTTTCTTAAGGAATCTTCCCAAATCGTGTCACTAACCTCTGGCATTCCCAATGTTAAGAAACTACTTTGAATCTTGCCCAAAAGATCCCCATAAAAACCATCCAGGGTAGATTTCCTAGGATGCAATCTTTTGGTTTAGTTTAAACACATAATGAAATGTTTGATAGCAATTACAGGTGACAGTTAACTTATTAGAAACAATTATTCATCCAACTCACTGTATTACTAGGAAGACCTGGAAAAAGTGGCAAAGCTCACAAAGTAGAGAAAGAGGCAAACAAGCATTTGGCAAATGAACTTGTGCTCTGTTCTCAGGACTTCATATGAAATATTAATAAGGACTATTGTTCTAACATTCACACTGGGCAGCAGGCACTTTCTCATCCAGTAATTATATAACAGAAA
The DNA here is from genome assembly GCA_004024925.1 of Scalopus aquaticus. NCBI lineage: Eukaryota > Metazoa > Chordata > Mammalia > Eulipotyphla > Talpidae > Scalopus > Scalopus aquaticus. The sequence goes on from PVIJ01007824.1 coordinate 1,859, forward strand.
GCAAAAAGTTTCTCATTAGTGAGTGAACATTCACTTTTGGCTTGGGATGAAAGCCTGCTGTATAAGATGGCCAGATTTATTCAGTTGTTTGTTCAAGTTCAAAGTCCTGCTAAAGTGGTCTTTGGTGGAGTGGTCTTCTTTAAAGTACCATTTAGATTCAAGGTTCAATTTGTGGCAAATTAACATTCCCTGTAGCATGACTGGTTTGAGTCTGCATACCCACAGATCCACTGCAAATAATGTATGTGAAGAGACGCATGGATACAAGCTGCAAGAGGTGAGAGCAGTGTAATCAATATCGAAACACCAGGTAAGTGATCACATTCCTCACAAAGAAGAGGTCTTAAGTTATACTTTCCTCCAACATCTGGCCTACATCTATCCCCCAGGAAATGTTGACTTTTTCAATGTTTAAATATAGTGAAAACTTTCATTTTGTACATAGATAATAGAATATGGGACATAAAACTGTTCCAACATAAAAATAATTGACCGTTCTGCTGGCAGTCAATTAAATTTGGGTCCTTGAGTACATTTCTAAAGAACTACCACTACCAACTGTTTTGTTTTTATCCTGTTGATTTTCCATACCCCAATGATACACAAAACTATGTTTTTCCCTAACACATCCCTAATTATTCAGGCTTTCCTTTCTTTGCTAATTTGCTGATATAAACAATGGAGAAATGCAATTAGGCAATCCCTTCTCAAAGTGCCTAGAAGCCTCAGCCTTTCCCTTCTTTTATAGGCCACCCCCTGCCCCACAAAAACAACCAATTAACCAACCAACCATCAAACCACACTTAGTCCTGGAGTGGCCAGCTTTCTCTAGATTCCTTAGTATTACTTTACTGATGGGACAAATGAAGAGTGTTTCAGGAAAGGACACCAAATTGTCACTGAAAATGGACAGGGAATGTTGTTTTCTATTGAACTTCTAAAGCATGTAATTATGTGAAACCCCAGATATAACCTAGTTAAGAATTTTGGAAGCAATTTCTTGAGATTCCATGCCTATCTATCAGATTTTTCTTAAAAAGTTAACAACTTCCATAAGTTGAGAATCCAGTTACATTTTTCACATCCTGAAAGGGCTAACTGGCAAAAGACCAAATAAAGAATTTGAGGTTTTTGGGCTAACTGGGCAAAGAATGATAATGCCTTCATTTGTATGGGCTGGACCAAGGCTGACAAAGAAGTCCAGGTTGACACTGAAGGAATATTCATTGGCACCAGTGGTGGATTTGCTGTTGCCTTTTTTTCTTAATAGGTAATTATTAACATTAGAATTATAGAGCCATTTCTATACCACAGAATGTATACTTACATGTCAGACTTTTCTTACAACCATTCTACTTTTATAAGCTGGATTTTTCTGCTAATTTGTGTGGATTCTCCAAGTTAATCTTCAGGTTAAATTGCCTTGTAACTCATAAGGAGCAGAGAGGTAATATAAGAGTGCAATAATTAGGAAAGTATTGCAATTATTTTTTAAAGAAGTAAATGTAATTTTAAGTGATTTTCTCATTTCACTCATTAATAGCTGCGTATTATAGGAAAGGGGAAGCAGGCAGTACCATTTACAGAAGGGGAAATTGAAACACAGATTAAATAACTGGCAAAGGTCACATAAAAGTCAGGGATTGTGCCAAGAATAGAACCCATTTCCTTGACTCCCAAGTCTATATATATGATGCATGTCATCATATGTTTGATCTTATATAATTAAAACATAAGTGCTAACAAATTGTACCTTTATGTTTTGCACATGGTTGGTGCTTAGTGAATATTTGTGTGATGAATAGTTTGCCGAAAGTACTAAAAGAACTGAATGCCAATGATGCATGAAGTGTGTTTGTGAAATAAGAGCAATGTTAATGCAGTGTAGGTGCCAGAAATTTCTCTACATGTTTTGGTTGGTTATTGCAGATCCCATATGCCATAAAGAAACTGAAGAGGTAATATTTACAAAATTTTACTTCAGCTGACCTCATTCCCAAACCGGTTTATTAGCATTACTCATACCTAACTTTATAATACAGTGTTCTGTCACTCATAATTGTTATTTTCTAAGTTATTAGCTCTACTCCTAAATAGTATTGAAATATTGAAATTTTACAAATTTGCTGTTGTCAAAACACTTAACATTTTGTGTGCCGGTGTCCTTTAAATTTACCAGCCCTTGAGGCCGGCCATTTTCTGTGCCACCGCATGAATGGTATAAGCGTTCAATAAAACACACACAACTCCTGAACTACTGGATATTAAAAAAACTGTAACCTCTCTCATAAAACACCTCACACTTTCACCAAAACAATGTGTAATGCTTCTAGACTGAGTACGATCAAAGAAATAGCTTCCAATAGTTCCAAATAAATCCACTGTGGCATGAAAAACCGGAGACTAGATGAACACATATTAATACGTGAGTGGCCACCTGATACTGGTGACAAAAACACGTACTAATATGTGAGTGGACCACCAAGTGTTAAAATAGCTATAAGAGGCTATGTTATTCCATCAAAATTCAACTCTAGGGCCTCCCTGGTCGCACAGCGGTTAAGCGCTGGGCTGTGGAGCTGTCGGCAGCAAGCGATGCGAGTTCGACACCCAGCCAGGGAGAATCCCACATGGTGCGGCAGACCTCTCCTGCCTCGCCCACTGCTCCCCTCAGCAGTGTATTTCTGATCTGCCTGTTCTGCTCCCCGCTTTGTCTCTGGTGAACCCTCTCGCCGCCCCACGACTCTGGCCTGTACCCCAGCTTGTATGTATAAATAAATAAATCTTTAAAAAAAAAATTCAACTCTAATAAATCCAAATCTCATAATAAATCCAAATCTAATAGCTTAAATGATTTACTTTTAATTAGTTGTAAGTTAGGTTAGCACACATATCAAGATCTTAAATAAGTGAGTCCATAAATATGAAGACCTATTCCCCAATTAACAAAATAATATAGAATTTCAGTAGATCTCTTTCTTTTGGTTTAAATATCCATGATGTAAATAGGGTATTCAACCTTTGTAAGCTCTCCATGTCTCTGTACTTAGAAAATGACACTCTGATGAGAAATCAGACATTTGTAGAAAAGCTACTTCTCAGATATTCCATAACTCACCAGTAACTTTCACTGGTGGAATAATATTCCCTGAGCAAAGATTAACACACAAGATGACGAAAAATCAGCACTGCAAGAAGAATCTAGAAAACCAAATAGCCACTTCTATCTGATTGTGCTAGAATTAAGTTTTGTTTACTTCTTAAACTATTTTTTTAATTGCAATCCTCCCAAGCAAGGTAATGAAGGACTGACTGAGCCTTGGAAGACAAAGAAGGGCTTCTGTAGGAGCGGAAAGTAGGTGGAAGCACATTTGCAGAGTGATGGGAAAGCATGAGCCAAGTCTGTGCAAGGTCATGACCATCAGCGGGGGAGCTCTCAGGTCACATCAACACTTACACAGTGAGAAATGGGAGGAGCAGAGTAACTGATACAGCGGTATAGCTAAAGTCTTGGTGGGGGTTTCAATTGAAAAATGAGACTGCAGTTTCAGGTAACACTTCCCACAGTGACCTTAATTTTGTCCCCACCCTCCTAAAATGCTAGAGAGAAAAAATCATGAAATAGTAAGAAATGGTATATTCACTAAGGAAGAAGAGTAGCTATTGCCTACCTCTTCCCATGGAAGGGAAAGCCTTTTCCTCAAATATACTATATGTATGCACAAATAAATAAAATAAATATTTTACACACACACACACACACACACACTACATGTTCCAACTGCAAACTCCCATCTGAGTTCATTGAACAATTTTGAGTTTAGGTGTCAAAAAGAATTTGAAAGTCAAGAAATGAGCTGTCCCTACCTTGCTTTGGAATGATTATGGTTACAGGGATGCCAAAACCATTTGATTGTAGGCTGAGGGATACCATAAACGGTGCATGTGAGGATTTGTCTGCTGCCCAGTGGGTAGAGAGTCGGGTCTGGAAATGATGATACTGCCTTTTCGTAAATCTGGGGTTTCACTGGAAAAGAGATGCGAATAGGACAGAAGTCAAGAGCTGCTCCAAGGACTTTCTCCACAACAAAAAGGACCACATTCTCACAGATTTTGATGTCAGGGAAACAAACACATGAACAGAAAACTGAAAAAGCTCTCAAATTTGTCATTATGATGCAATTTTTTTAAAAAAAGTGAAAGGGTCTTGAGAACATTAAAACATAGACTCCATGGTATGTATCTTATGCCTACAATGATAAAACATCACATTGCTTACAGAAAACCACAAAGAGACTTGACATAGTGATCATGGAGCATTGTGGTTTTTAAAATTTCCTTTGATGTTCTTATACTGATGTTTGACTTACAAATGATCTTTAATCCTATCTAGAACCAGAAGAAAGTATGAATGGTTAACTTACCATTTACAATTAGAGTGGTAGTGAGGTTTTTAAACACATTGGAATTCTTTATGCCCAGTAGGATTGTGTAATCCCCTGCGTCTTCTGCTGTTACATCTTTGATAATTAATGAATAGCCATGAACCAAATAACGAGGAGATTTTTCAGTCGTAGGTAACCCATCTTTTAACCTGAGGTTAAGAACATGACCGGTGAGTTATTACACAATAGATCTCAGATATCTCTTCACAACACTGTCATTGAGATATGCAAACTCAAGTTTATAAATCTGCGAACTTGGATTCCCAACATTCATTTAAAAAATGGAGGCGCTAAGTTTTCAGTAAAGTCAGGTGTGATTTTTATACTGGGAAATGCCTCATCTTTATTGCAAAGAGGAAGAAGTGAATTGAAGAAAGAAAAAATTGATGGGGATGTTGGTCACTAAGTATTAACCCAGAAGCACTGGCTGATTCTGTTTTTTAGAGTTTTCCATGAGGCTCCATCAGTAATACAAGGGCCATTGTAAGTGAGATCAACTAGATCACTTCTCCAGATAATAACAAAAATAGACTTTCCTATTGTGGTCTCATGTGGAGTTCTTGTTAGTTGTATAAATGGTCCCACCCTGTCATAAGCTATAGTGAAATCAAGACTATCAAGATTTTTTGCCCATGGGGGGGCCTCTCTAGTAGTGCAGGGGTTAAAGTCTCAAGCTATCGCCAGCTACTGTGGCATGAGTTCAATCCCTGGACAGGGATGCGCCCACATGGCGCAGCAGAATTCTCCTGTCTCACCCGCTGCTCCCCTCAGCAGTGTAATTGAGTAGACCTGCCTGTTCTGCTCCCAACTCTGTCTCTCACCTCCACACCTCTGGCCTACACCCCGATTCTTCTAAACAAAACCAAATAAATCTTGAGGAAAAAAAGCAAAGATTTTTGCCCCTGAGGAAGATAGGTAAGGCATGAAACTCACAAGCAAAAGAGATGAACTTAAAATTTTAAAAACCTTAAATATAAACCAACACCCAGATATCAAGCAGTTGCTACAGAATCGGGAGTCAGGAGGCTCAGATGCTTGGCCTGGCCTTACCATGGTATGTACCTCACTGCCTTACATTTTAGAGCCTCATTTCTCCAAATTTTCTGTTTCTTAAAGAACTAAAATTCCTATTATTTCCATGGTTTCACTAGTGAACTTTTTAGATAACATGAAAAAAAAATCTTTTCTACTGTAATAGCACAAAGTTTAATTTTCTCTTTAATTCCCTATTAATTATTTGAGGAAACAGAAAACAAACAGTACATTCATATGATATTGAAAGCAAAATAAGCTCTGGCTGAGGAGATCCTAAAATGGCAGTGCTTCTATATTCTAGAATTGTTTTCCTAATCAGTTTTGTATCATACTACTTTGTTTAAAATGTAATGACTCAAGCCAAAGACATTAGTGCTTAAATGTGATTTAACAAAATGGCTATAGATTATAAAAAGATAGCATTGTTTTACATCAGGTGTTGTGCTAGAAAAATTAAAAAAAAAAAACTTAAAGGAGTTTCTGAATATGCAAACATTGGCCAAAATAAACTTAATTAATTCAAGTAGATTCATTCGTCCACTCCTGCAACTGAATAAGCCTTGCCCTATTACTGTCTGTTTAATTTTAAAACAAGACCCAGCTGTATATGAGAATTATTTTCAGATACTAAAAGAATTATCATCCTCATTACAAGGGCCCACTTGTTCAGGGTTAATAGAGCATGTCACGTATTCAAGATGCCCCCGTCATTGCCGAGCATATTCCATTCAAAGGGTGTTGACATAATAAGGAGGTTTAGAGATACAGAAATTTAGTCAGAGCGAGGGAACAACTAAACTGAAATGAGCACCCAAAGAAGGCTAATCCCTACCTGAAATTAAGAGAATGTTATAATGCAATGCTATTCCGTAAAAAATGGTTTTAAAAAACCTTAACTCCTTGCTCTATCCTGTTACATTCTTTCTTGTCCTCTCCAACTCTTAGCACCAACTCCAGTTCCACACCAGAAATCAACATAGTTCTTAGCCCTCTACTACTATCTGTGGAGCTTATCTTGATAATTTTTCAGGAATGCAAGTCCTTGGGATTCTGCATCTTCCTACTTCCAAAGCATAGCTCAAACTGATAGGAAAATAAGTAGGGTCCTACCACACGACTTCAGGCGAGGGAAATGCCTTCACTTTCATAGACAGCCGGTAAGACTTCTTGCCAGCTACGGTTTCAAGCACCGGCTCTTTTCGATGTTTCACAGTGATGAATGCTTTATCTTTGAAAGGAGAAGTGATAAATACATTAGCAAAACTATCTTTATGTAAAACAACCAATTTACTGTCTCATTAAAGGAGAGTGCAATAAATGAAAAATTAACAGAGCTTAATTATGATCATGTTTATTGATGAGCCCAAATATTGATTAATAGATAAAATGATTTAAAAAGCACCCTCACTGGTGAAATACTTTCAAATCAAATGGTTATAAATCCTAGGACATAAAAATGGTGGCAGGGCAACAGAACATCTTAAATATCTATATCGCAATAACAAAAAAGTAGAAAGATACTTCTAAAACTCTACCTGGCCAGGAAGTGTGCTCTCTGATGGGAAAAAGTTTCTCCAGGCCCCTAAGACAACTAATTTGGTATAAAAAATATCAACTGGAGAAAGTCAAAAGACTAACAAAGGCCATTGGTAGAATTGTTTCATAGTTTTTTTTCACACTGCTTTTCTTTTCAACATTAGAATTAAAGTTTTTAAGGAGGCTTAAGTACACACAAAATTTGTTCATTGGGATTAAGCAATAATATTATGATTTCATGAGGGTAAAAACAAGACAAATTAGCATCCATTTAAACAATTTATCATATTTTAAGTTGTCTAAATCATAGTAGTACCTGAGAAATTTCCCCCAGCTAATAAAGGCAAAATTCATCACATTTTTCTGTTTTGCCAACATGGAAGGCTAAATAAAGAACTTCATAAAAAATTACAGTGTGATTTAACAATAACTACAATAAACCCTTCAGGAAAAGACTCTATCCAAGTCAAAATTATTAAATTTAAAGAGCCCTAATGTGATTTGCTTTTTGGCTAGGGAGAGCAAAGTATATTCATTTATGTAATGTAACTCTTGCTAGAGAAAATTTACTTGCTTTATGAAACCCCAGATCCACAATGACTAGAAAGCACAGGCCGAGCTGCTCACCATATACACGCACTGAAGTGTTCACAGATTTGAACGAGGGACCGCTCTTCACATGACAAGTGTAAAGCCCCTTGTCTTTGTTCTGCACTTGGTCAATTACAAGCACACTATAGAATATGTTGGTGTCGGAATTGCGTAGGTCAATCCGTTGCCTTATAGAAGCTCTCTTATTTGTCTGGAAAGAAAATGTACAATAAATGTAAAAGTAATAGTTGTTCATGTTTAAAATTAAAGCATAGCTCAGATGGATATTTTATGCTAAGAAGCAAACTCAGGGCCTCCCTGGTGGCAGAAGGGCTTAAGTCTTAGCACTAAGAAGCTATCAGTAGCCATTGCAGCACAAGTTCAATCCCCCGCCAGGGAGCTTCCCACATGGCGCAGCAGATATCTCATCACTCTTCTGCTGCTCCCCTCAGCAGTGTTCTTCAGTCAGTGTTCTTCTGTCTCTGGTGAATCCTCTCACTCCCCACTCCCACACCTCTGGCCTACACCAGGCTCTTGTATGCATAAATAAATAAATCTTTTTTACAAAGTTTTGTCTAGATGGTAATGAACAGATGAAAGAGTAGCATGTGTGTGTGTGTAGTTAATATATAGTATATGTAATAGGATATATAGTATATACAATATATAGTAGCATGTATAGTATATTCTTCATTTTCTTCAAATAGCCTTTCATATGCCTTGCTTCTCACAGCAATCTGGTGAAAGTGGCATTGTTATTGTTGCCCTTTTGCAGATGAAGACACTGAAGCAGTAGAGACTGTGGCCATAGTAGGTTGGGAACTCAGATATTTTAGCATAAATCAAGTGCCTTCCTCCAGGTGCGCACACCTCTAAAACAGTAACTGTTCTCCAGGTTTATGTATCACACACAAACACAGGTAACAGTTATCTTTAACATCTGTGTTTCTCTCAGTAAATCACCGTGTGTTTCCTTTGGCTTCCTTTCTAGAAATAAGGAGGAAGTAAGGTACCCTGCTATACTTACTAAGATATAATAACCCTATTTTCCTTATTTCACTATTTGAGCAAACCATACCAATTCCTGCTAAATTACACTGAGTGAATCTGGGGACATCTAAAACCACCAAGTTTAGCTGACACTTGGGGTTTCATCCCAGGTTCACCTTAGGGGAGACCAGGAGTTGTCTTGAGGCCCAGTGATGGACTCCACAACAATGACCCACCTGTTCCTGGGTGAGAAAATGAGATCATATTGCCCTTTCCTCTAATTGTTCCTTCCTCTTTTTATTTTTGGCCTTGCATTTTATAACACATAATATGTTATTTCCTTCTCTGTACCCCTCCCCACCAGGGGGCATGGAAAAAAGACTTTGGAAGTTGTCCAGAACTGATCTGTGGGTCTTGACCTTTGCTCTCCTCTGCACCATGCTTAACAAACTTCTACCCACCTATCTTTTTACTGCCCTGTTGTAACAGACGCTACGTTTCGGCTATGTTCTTCATTTTCAGTAGTAAGAACCAGACAGAGAAAAATGTCAATCATCACTATCAAATTCAAGCCATTCCCTAAAATAACAGATGGAGGAACTTCAGCGACTTATTTTTGTATGTATTATTTCCCCTTCTCTTTCTGAGAACTCTTTCAAACTTTGAGTAACTGGTATTGTTTCTGTTTTGGAAAACAACTGATCCTGTGCTTCAGAATCACTTTGTCCAGTCCTGTGGCCATCAGTCACCTGTGGTTACTTAAATTAAAAGTAAGCAAAATTTAAAATTCAGTTCCTCAGTCAATAGGTACAGTTCAAGTACCCATTAGCACATGTGGCAGGTGGTTATTGCATTTGACTTTGGAGATAGAGAATATTTCCATAGCAGAAAATTCTAAAACACAGCACCATTTTAGAAGACTATTGGCATCCATAGGCATATTATTTGTACCTTTACTTATGGTATCAATGCCAATGAGATGAATGTTTCTTTTCTCTTAGCATTTATAGAGAATATTTTGATTTCTATCAAAACCCAGAAAATATTGCTATAAGACATAGCATTTTTATTTAATGAAACAATACCACTTTCTAGAAAATACTTTATGGTTGATGATTTCTCAGTGTGTCCCTACAGGGCACTTGTTATACCTTCTCTTCTTTTGCTAAATTATTCTATTTCCATAGCTAGAAGCAATGATGAAAACAACATTAACTTGGGACAGATGCATTCATCTTTCATACATAAATAAGTTCACTTTTTGATTAATCTGAATGTTGTAACAAATGACTATCTGAGGGATAAGTATATAAATCCTACTGACACACAAGAAATGGGGGTTGGTTGGAACTACCAACAGTTTCTTAACAGTTCATAGTAGTTTTAAAACTAACTATTTTTTACAAGGGTGTACAATTAGAACAAGGCCATTCAACTCTGTCTCCATTCTTCTCATTTTTTCTAAAGAACAGAATTGCTCCTTTGACACTTAACAAATGGAACATTGGATGGCTGGGTTGTAATATCTTTTCCAAACATGCTCCAATCAGGTGCCTGACTGTCTGCTAGTATCTTAAATCAATGCGCTGACAACAACTTTTTGTTGTTGTTGTTACAAAAGATAGTGCCTGCCTGGCATTGAGTGATAAATTTCTCTCTCATCTCTAAATCCTAGAAAATACTTTCCAGGGAGGAAACAATCCCTTTTCCTATCCAGAATCATGCAATAGAAATACCAGCCTATGCACTTCAAAACAAAACCTCCAGACATCAAAAGACCATATCTATGCATATCACACTCATGAAATGCCAGGCAAGGAAAACACCCCCAGCCCAACCCAAATCTTCTCATTCACTAAAACTGCCACAGGAGTCAGAATACTCTCATTTTTCCTACTTCAAAAACTGAGTGGTCTTCTACATGCTAAAAATAAATCTTGTCCTATAGAAGAAACAGAGAAATGGCTCACTCACCTCACCAGGGTAACTCCAGGTCATCCGCACTCTTGTGTTCGGGGGAGTGGTGACAGTACAGTTGAGGGTGAGCGTCTGACCTCTGAGTAATTTCACTGGGGTTGGTGTGCTTATTTGCACATCTTTGATGGTATTGGCTGCATAAGAAATAACATTTTTTTAAGAATCAAGTTTTCATTCAGCAGATAGACCCTGAGCACACTGCCTTATGCTCAAGGCCTTGGAACATCACTCACTTTGTCGGTGTGTGAGATAGTTTGTCTTATACACATGTCCGTTGACTGTTGTTTCACAGGTCAGGAGCCCTATTTCTTTGTAGGTGGCTTCCGCTATGATAAAGCCCTTCCTACTGTCCCAGGTTATTCTTTTGCCATCAGGAATCAGAGTCTCAAGTGGAAACTGAAAAGGAAGAAACAGGCTTTCAGGAAATCATATTAGCACAGGGCAATACCGTTTAGCTAACAGCTTATAAAAACTCAGCTTTCCTCCAAAATGACAGTTGTAGGGGTAAAAACTCCAGTTTGTTATCATCAGTTCTTTAGTTTTCTTTGCATGTAAAAAGATAACAATTTATTATGATAAATTATATTATACAACTTACACTGTACACATTTACTGTAATTTATTATTAGCCTCAGTGACAAGCTACACCACCTAGCTGTTATGTCAGAACTTAGCGGGAGCCCATATCTCTTTGGCCTCTGGGAATCCTTGTCATAAACTGATACTCAATAAAGAAACCAGTTAGAATTTTTTCCACTGGGGCTGCCAGGTTACCCTCATGTGTCTCATCATTTGGAACTTTAACAAGCCATAACTTGTCCTCCCATTGCGAGGGGCGTGTCTTCACAGGATGATAAATAATTCCAGGTCATCCAAGATTCACGGCGTTAACTTGGCATTCACCAGGGTTATCAGGCCAAGGACAGTGACTCTGCCTCCAGGAGGGAAGCTCCCAGAAGCTGAGACTGCTGGCAGTGAGGATAGCTGCGGCCAAAGACAGTCACTGCAGTTCCCTCGGATTCTTAGACAGAGTCCCAGACAGAAGAAAAGTATCCATGATTTGGGACTCCCCTATGCCCTCTTCTAGACATTAAGGATGAACATTTGAAAGACCACAATATAAACAATCTGTCTTGGGGTTAGACTTTATAAAGGGCCAATGCTCCCTAGCGAGGCCCAGGCAAATTGTCGTGTGCCAGCTTGCCAGCCCAGTCTCAGAAGGAGCACCACCATTACTTATCTCCATTGGAAAAGGCGAAAGAAAGTGAGATTGCTTTCCTATAGTAGATGAGACAGGAAAGGCCAAACTGCCCTAAGGAAGTCTTGTCTTTCCTATCTTCTTTTAAAAAGTACATCTTACATCACTCTACCCCCTTATCATTGATTCATATTGCTTGTTGAAGGAGCTAATCTAGCTGGGATTTGTGATTTTACAGCAGAAATTTCTATCCCAGGAGATTAAAGCTTGTCTCCTGGTGAATATGTCTACATTGGGACTTACTACCAGATCATTACTTGGGGTAGAGATGAATCACATCCTGCTTATGAAAAACTGAAAGCAACTGAAGGATTCAGTTCATGTTTTAGTGAATCGGGAGTCTACCTATAAACTTAGAAATGCTTGCTCTACATTCAATGTGGACCAAACCTCTTCTAATTTGGTGCAAACTCTTAAGGGAAAAACTCAGAAAATTTTAAGTTGTGGATTGAAATCTATCATGCTTTAAAAATATGTGAAAGCAAGCATGTATTGAAACAAAAAGCAAGGTTTCCTGATGGGCTTCCTTAGCACAACCTAAAACTATATTTCAATTTCCTTGAAAATGCTTCTCTTACCGTAATGTATTAGTGTCACTAGCAGTATTCAATAAACAAAGGGATTTTATTTCTAGCTGACAAGAGCTAAAATAGCAAAAGACCATGAGGCTCGTCAGCTCGGCACTCACTGCGTGTGTCATCAAGAGGCAGACACATGGGCAATCTTGACAGCTGAGCTGTACTGGAGGGTTCTTCCAGCTGACGACAGCTCTGCCAAAGGAGGCATGGGAAAGAGAGGGCAGGCAGGGGAAAGGAGAAGGCGGGCACAGTCAATTAGAAGAAAGCCACACAAGAGAATGGAAGGGCAAGATCTCTTGTGTGTAAGTTTCACGTCAGCATACATATGTAATACGTTAGAATATTTCCTACATACACATGTCAAACCAAAGTCCCTTGAGAACTATAATGATTCTTTCCCTACGTCCTCCCTCCACACACCCCCACTTTTCTTTATATATATTAGGTGGAAAAACAGAGTAAATGAACTTTTTCTCCCCAAATTTTTACATGTGGGAATTTTAGAATGTCCCTTAAGACAGACAAGCAACTTGCACCGGGGCAAAAAAGGGCAAGGGGCTTGCGTGCAGCAGAGATGCTCCATGTCCCCAGGGTTTGTACCATGTTAATCGCAGTCATATAACAATTATCTGAGATCAGAAGGATTAATGGCATGTTATTGAAAATACAAGTTGATAATAGATCAAGTAGTGGGTATTAAACTGTCAGATTAAGTAATAATAGCTAACCCTTGCATAGGACTTGCCATGCACCAGATATTGTTTGTTCTAGGTGCTTTCTGTAAATGACCTCATTTAGCTCTCCACAACAATCTCGTGAGTTGGGTGCTGCTAGAATCACTCCCAGCTGTCAAATCGGGGACTGAGGGTAAGACTGGTTTGAGAACTTGCTGGCTTGTCCAATATGTAAGTGGTGGGGTGGTAAGAATCCAGGCAGTGTGGCCCTGGCTTCTGTTCTTGACCACTTCCTCCTGTACACACCAGTCCAAGTGCTGCAGGAGGTGGCAAAGACCAGTCTGGGCTCTGAGGCACAATAGGCCTGGGAAGTACCTAACTTCCTGGGAAACTCAGTTTTTATTTCCACCAGTTGAGAGATGGCTCTGGTGTTTCTATCACTAACAATGATTTCACATTTCTTTGAGACGATACACAGTCGTAACAGAAGCCTGAACCTATCTCTGATGGACTATACTGAGGACTTCAATCAACAACATAGGAAAGTACAAGGGAAGAAGACAGGGAGACACACTGCAGTTCAGGGTCAGTAGCTGATATTAAAATCATGCCCAATTTTTCCAACTTGGCTCCCACCACCCCCAAATCTTCCTGCACACCCTCTCTGTAATGGGCAGTGCTGAGTGCTGTCTTGGGAAAGCCTTAACTTCTCTTCAACTTTTCAGCTCTCAGCCATCAGTACAGCTTGCCCTTTGTGGAATTTTTATCCAATTCTTTGTCTTAGCCTACTCCTTCACTCTTACTGCTGATGAAATTATCTGGACTGTCAAAATTTTAGTTTTTATCTTTATTAGAGTCTAGCCTAAATCTTTTTCCTTCTGAAAGTATAATTTATAATACAATATGAAGACTATTACAGCTTTTATCACCTGTCCCCACCCCACCCCTACCCCCAGAGGTCAATTTTGGATGCCCAGCAGGAGATCAGCCTTTTGCTATCAGGAACTTCTCAACTCAAACCAAAGGAGGCAGTTCCAAAGGCACTGAGGATCTTAAGTGCCTGGAGAATCAAGCACCCTGTCAGATCATTCTGTCTTTGGCAAAAATCGGGATTAACCACCAACAATTTATTCATTTGTGTTAAGCAACAGAATTGGTTTTTCTCACAATTACAGACATCCAGATTTGTGGCATTATAGAAAAATGTTCATGATTTTAACTCTTTCCCTCTTCACATCCATGAAAGTTTAAGACATTGTTTTATTCCATTTAAATACATGCACATGTATAATGTCAAACACATATCTTATAGTGAAATGATGTTACAGAAAAGTCCACCAAGAAGTTCAACGTCTGTCATGAAATTATCTTAGAGGGATAAAATGACTCCAAATTCATTATACACATTTGCTGTTTTACCTTTATTAAAGAAACAGTGATGTCGGGTGACGTGACTCGGCAGGGGATGACGAGCTCCCTTCCTTCAGTCATAGATATAATTTCAGGAATTTCACTGTGCATCTCTACAAAAGGTTTACCTGTATCTGAATGAGAAAAATTTTAAAAAATATATGATTGTATTATGACCATTTAGATGCTGTGGCTGGTGAGGCAATGTGGTTACCTCCGGTTCTATCATTCCCATTTAATGTAATCCATACATTCACATTCTTATCTCTGAATTTGGTCCTGCCCAGAAAATGAATGCTTTTCTAATGAAACTCAATTCATTCCTGAGGTCTTGGCCTTCAGATCAGGTGGCCTGATGCTTTAATATGCAAACAAGATATGGGGGGCGGGCATGTTTGGACCACTATGGGAAAATGTCCTGAAAATGCAGAGAGAAAGGAGAATATTCTGCTAAACTTCTTCCCACAGTTATGCTAAAAGCCCCAGGAAGTGCCCTCCAGAGCCTTTGTAAGTCGAAGGGCAGGAGGTACAGCAGTCAACGGCATTGGGAGCACAGGTGACAGCAGAGAGAGGTAAAGCAGGTGTCAGGTTGAAGAAAGAATTAACATTTGAATGACAAAAGCCTGATTTAAAGGTCTGGAAGACTAATAATGGATGCCCTGGAAGACTAATAATGGATGAGAGGATCTGAGTGGCTTAGGGGAGGGGGAGAGGGGAGTGGCCATGTTGAACATGCCTGGATTTCATGTGTATATTTGGTCTCTTTCCTTAGAATGCACTCCATGGCTCCTAATACCAAAGTATGCAAGTGTGTGCAGAGTCTGGGAAAAGACTTAAATCCATCACCAAGATACCACCTGTCAAATATATGGCATTTGGTCAGTCTCAGAGGCCAGCAGAATTCCTACCACCTGCTAAGCTCCCCATAATTCCTCTGGAGAACAGAGTGAGCATTGTTCCTTTAGAGAGGTACTCTCAGAGTCTACGTGCCTTGGCTGTCTGGAATTCATAGGCATTCTCAGGCAACCATCTCTTCGGGAGCTACTGTGATCTCACCCTCTCCCCTTGACTCCAACCTCACATGTCCAGATGGGGAAAAGCCCTGCTAACACTCTCCACCTGGACCTGAAAGAACCAACTAAGCCCTGCTTGGCCTGCTTGCTGTAGTGTAGGAAGCTCACTCTGGATGTTGAATGGACAATGAATTGGAAAGAAAAAAGAAATATGAAGACAGGCATAGAGGTGGGGAAAGCCATGTGAAGTGAAAAGATGAGACATGTGATACAGCACCCACCTGTCAAAAAAAATAAAAGCAAAAGCAAAGTTGTAAGGGGTGGTCCCTAGGATAGGGGGAGGTTCCAGGTTCCCAGTCCCACCCAAGGGAGGGTGGAGCTGAGTAGGGAAGAGAAGAAGCTGGAGAGGAGACTGGAGAAGGAAGGATGAAGGATGGAGAGACAGAAGGAGACACACAGAGCAGAGAGACACGTGACCAAGTTGCACTTGCCCTTGGTTCTGGACTCGAAACAGATGTGGGTGAGAAACCCGTGGGGAGGTTAATAATGGCAGTTTTTATCTTGATTTTGATTTTACTCTTTTCCTCCCAGACTTGCCCGATTGCCCCTTTCCTATGGGTCCCCACCAGGGGGTGCCTTACACTTGTGACAGGCTTTCCGGCCTCAGTGACCCTCCTTTGGGCCAACCCTGTTTGGCTGGACATTTACCCAGGAGGGGATGGGTAACTTTGTTACACACTAATTGTATTAAAGTTCCTTTCCATTAAGGGTCTTGCTGTACCGGATGGCAGATATTTTTAGAGCAGGAAGATTTAGGGGTTCTGAGGTGCCCCTCTCCTTGTCCTGTAACAAAGTGACATGCTATCATCTACTGGGGGTCACTGTCCTCAAAAAGATCAGATAGACTTCTTGATATGCCCAGATTATGCTTCTCCTAGTAAGTTTCACCTTGGTATGAACTAAAGGTCACTCAAAGCCCAGTGAGCCTATTACCATCACTTGAAGAATGCAGATTATTTTTAAGAGTGTTGAAGGCCCTAGAAGCTTTTTGTCCTTTGCCCTTTTTTCCTACTCAAAGAAGCAATCATTACCCCCAGACCCCCTTTTATGACCTAGAGGAATGCAGTTGGGTGGGTTTCATGCTGTTGTGGGTTTATCAGTGAACATGTCCTCTTTATCTCAGAATTTCATCTTTACTTTCAGAGTGAAGCTGAGACCACTCCCTTCTTGTCTGTCATGTGAAGCCCAACCCCTGCCCATCCCCTCTTTGATGCTCCACGTCCTTGGATACAGGGATAAATATCCAAGGTCTGCCCCAGTTTTCTTTCATATTCACAACCATGTGGATTCTCCATACATATGCGATTAAATTTTGAGCTTTTCTCCTAATCTGTCTGGGACAATTTGTCTGTCTGTCTAGGTTCAGAAGAACCCAGATCAGGTGGTGAAATATCTCCTGTGCCCCAACACTGCTGAGGACAGGGGTAGTTTGACATGCACTGGTGGGCTGTAGAGAGACCCTCTCATTACAGCCTGCCCTAGATGCCAATAAACACCTAAATAATTCCTATTTGTCTCCTGGGAAGCCATGCAGACTGGCCCCTTCCTTCTGCTACCCTTCTCTGCCCTGGCCCAGCTTAGGCACTTTGCCAGCACCCCCAGCATTCTCCCCTAAACTCTTAACAAACACTGTGTGCTGAACTGGAGTTCACGTCTCCAGTTGTAACTGCATGATGAATTCCTAGAGGATAGGAAGCATATTCATCTCTGTCTAATGTGTATGAAATGAATGAAAGAATGAACAACTATCAACCCCATCATTTTACAGATAAGGAAACAGAGGTGCAAGTTGGTTAAGTGAGTTCTGAAGGTGCTCAAACCAAACCACCCTAAGATTCTCAGAACTGGTATCCTAAAGATGCTTCCCCCTCCTCCTGCATGAGGAGATTTGACCTTACCTAAGTCCTTTGTCCTTCCTTAATTGAAGAAAAGATTGTAGTGTCCTATATTTTTGCTCTTTCACTAATCAGAGAAACAATCACTGCTTCCCCTTTGTGATACGGAAGAATATATTTTGGGGGCCTCATCCAGCTATAGGTTTATCAGTGAAAATGTCCTAAGAATCTCATCATTACTCTCAGAATAAGGATGAGGTAATCCCTTCTTATCTGTTGTGTCAAGTCTCTCTTTCTCTCTCTCTCTCTCTCTCTCTCTCTCTCTCTCTCCTCGATGCCCCAGGTCCCTAAATGCAGGATAAATACCTAGTCTACTCCATTATTCTTTAGAATTTACAATAATATAAATTCTTCATTTGTATGTTATTACATTTTGGCTTGTTCTCTTACTGATCTGTCTGGCGTTCATTTGTTCATCTGTCCAGTAGAACCCAGATGGGGTGGGGAAATTTCCCCTGTGCACTGACAGATCTCCAGATGTGGGCATATTCAAGCCTGGAGGCCAGTTTCTCCTGACCTCCAATTTTCCCCTTGGACCACCATTGGGGCTGGACATCCAACCGCCTTCTCTTGAGGACTTGAGATAAGTAGGACTGATAGGAAGGACTTGTAGGTGCAGCTTTTTCAGAGAACAAGGCTGATTTTCACATGTTCAAGGGGGATAGTATGTAACATGTCATAATGTCCAAAGTTAGAGGAAGACTGAGAAAAGGACGATTACCAGGGCTATTCCAAGGCTTGGAGGCAGAGGGAGGCGATCGATCATAGTGGGTAACAATACACTTCACAACCTGGGTTTGAAACCTGGTTCTGCCCCCTTGCTAGCTCTGAGACATTAGACAAGCATTTTACCCCGTGCCTCATTTGTAAAACCTACTTAGAATGATTATTATTAGGGGTACGTCAGTATATGTATAGCACTTAGAATGGTAGCTGACAAATAGTGTGTGTGTGTATGTATATATTTATTTATACACATTTATTAGCTGATAATTTTCTTATTATGAAGGATTTGAACTTAAGGAGAAAAGAGGGTTAGGTTAAATGAAAATCATAAATTACATCTGTGATTTTAAATATAAAAATACATAACATATATTATATTTAAAAAGATAAAGAAAGCTGTGGGGAGGGGAGGGTAAGGGCACAAAATGGAGTAGAAAAGAACACCAAGGGACCATGGAGATGAGTCACAGGTGAATTGGTGGTGGGTTACCCAAGGGGAATACAAAATGTAAAAGATATAAATAACAATAAAAATATACATATTTAAAAAATAAAGAAAAAAGATAAAATGACTACACTAAATTTTATCTTTGAGTCAAGGCTTTATATATTGTGATTATCTTCTTGTTTACATTTTCATGTATTTGTCAGATTTTCTAGAATGCTCATGCATTATTTTATTGTAACATTTCTAGTTATTGAATCTAAATCTCAAATTATAGAGTACCATTCATTTTCACTTGAGGAAGGCTATAACATTTTGCATTTGATTTACTTGACTGTTGTCCAATATAAGAAAATAGTAATTCACTATCACAGTTAATAGTTGCATTAACTGCATTATTAGGAAAACTCAGTGGATGCAGCAGCAGATGCAGAGAGGAAAAGTTAGTTATACAGAGACAAAGATCCACTTACTGGCACAAAATTCCTCCCCTACACAAAGTTGCTGAGCTAGAGGTTCAGGGAGGGACTACTGGGATTTGATCATTCCTTTCCTTCCTCTTGCAAGTCTATATTTTTGTGTCTCCCTTGAGAGTCCCAAGGTAAACACAAACACCAGGAAATGGCTAAATTCATGTAACTAAAGGGTAAACCTTCACATTTAATTTACTGTCTCTTTAAGCAACCATCGTCAACAAAGAACACTAGCATAAAAAGTTGCTGCAGGAAATAGTAAACATCGGTGTAGTCATTTCTCGCCTACTGAACGTCAACCCCAAATGAAAACAGAAGAGGTTAATTTCATGTGCCATGAACTCCTTCGTTTCTTTTGTCACTTTGGGTCCTCCCAACACTTGAATTTTACTACAACTATTGGCCTTTAATAAACAATGCCAATTTCAGCATTGGGCCTACTGCAATTCTGCTCAAAGATGTCTAAACCCCAATTTGTGTCCATCCCCATACAATTCAAAACACATCCTTTGTATCACAATTAATCATGGCATTGCAAATCTACTGTCTGCAAATGAGCATATGACTCTAGGTACATACACACACAAACAAACAATACTCTGGGCTTATTAATAGTATATTTCCTCTGTAATTTGCTTCAAGGAAGAGCTAAGAATGAACTTGCCTGACATATTATACAAACATTTTTTTGTTTTGTTGGACCGTAGATACAGAAGAGGTCATGGTTCCATTAATATCACCAGTAAAACCACTTACTACTCTCATAGGACACATTTGTCTTTGTCAGAAAATTAAAAATGACTTCCAAACCCAGCCAGCACTGCAAAGTGGTTTCCTGAGACCAAATTGGCTGGTTGTTGAAAGAGTGAGGAAGAGCTGCTCTAAAGATTGCCGGTGTACCAGCAGCGCAGACACAGTGTCACCAGGGACTCCTGCCAACACAGAGCTAGGTAGAGGTCACACCACCCTCCCCTCTCTGAACTCTGAGAGCTCAAAGTAGTGACAGGAAACTGGCACAGAATATGAGGTTTTTCTCATCCAATGGGAGTATCTGGGCTGTCATCCTTCAGGACAACAAGCCAGCTTAGACACAGGAAAGATCAAACAGAGAGCCTTGCTCAGAATGGTATTACATCTATTTTTTAATGTGTTTTTTCCTTTTTCAATCTGTAACCACTCTGGCACATTAAGGTGCACAGAGGCCCAGCATGCCATCCTCATTCTACTCCATTTCCCACTGGTATCACTGAGGAGTTCTACTGGGTTCAAAGCAAATGAATGACCCAAAGAATTTAAGGAGAATTTCTGACTTGGAAGGGGCTCAAGAATAAATATCTTGTTTGCTAGTATTTTTTTATTTCTATGATTTTTATCAATTTTTTTCTGACTTCCTTTCCCTTTAACTTCATTTTCTTTGCCTTCTCAGTCACAGTCATGAGGACTCCTAGTTATTTTAAAAGAGGTTGTGGTTTTAATTTTTTGAGAAGTAAAAGAATAAGAGACAAATTTTAACAGTTCCATTAGGGGATTCTCTCTAGAGAGTTCTATCATTCAGGTCTTCATGTTGTGGAATATACATTGTGCACGTGGAGAATTTCTCAACTGGTAAAATATTTCATTTGAAATATGAGAAAAAAGAAAAAGAGGCAATTTCTTTCCCAACTTAAGCTGCTCATCAAAACTTTAAGAATTCAAAAAAAGCTTTGGCGCAACCACAAGAAAGGTAAAGTAGCTTTATTAATGTTAGATGAGCAGGCTTTAAAACAAGGAAGGCTACTAGAGATAAAGAGGAACATTTTATAACAATTATGATGATAGGAACAATATACCAGGTAAATAAAATAATTATGAACATGTATCCAACTAGCAAGATGCAATAATTATGAACAACTATGCAATTAATAACAGAGAAGAACCAAAATACTTGAAGCAGAAACTGATAGAAATAAAGAGAAATAGACAATTTAATAACAATAGATGAAGACTTCAATATTCCACTTTCTATAATGGATAGAACAAACTAGACAGATCAAAAAGGAAATAGAAGACTTGAACAAGTAACAACTTTTATTGTAACTAATAGTTAAAACTAGTAACTAGACCTAACACAGCTATTGGACGTGCTACTCATAATAACAAGTTACACATTCTTCTCAAGTGCACATGAAACATTCTCTAGGACAGATCATATGCTAAGCCAAAAATAAATCTTAATAAGTTTCAAAGGATAAAAATAATAAACTATGTTCTCAGCGTATAGTAGAAGGAAATTTGAAATAATTTACAGAAAGAAACTTGGGAAATCAAAAGATATATGGAAATTAAACAACACACTCTTAAATAGAAATTCATAGCAGAGCTTAAAAAAGAAATTAAATAATACTTTGAGGTGACTGAAAAGAAAGACCCAACATACCCAAATTTATGAGATGGAGTTAAAATAATGCTTAGAGGATAATTTATAATTATAATTTATTATTTATATTGAAAAAGGATAAAGACCTCAAAGCAATAACTTAGCTTCTGCTTTAGAAATCTATGTAAGAACAGCAAACTACACTTAAAGGAAATAGAGGGAGGAAGTGATAAATATTAGAGTGGAAATTAATGACATAGAGAACAGAAAAACAGAACAGGAGAGATATTCATGAAACAAATAGTTTTTTGAAAAGATGAACACAATTGAAAAACTTCTAGTTAGACAAGTCAAGAAAAAAGAGACAACTAATAAAATTTGAAATGAAATAGTAGACATTACTAAAATAAAAATTATATTTTACTATAATATAAATACATTATAAAGGAATATTATAATCTTATACCAATAAATTAGATAACAGATGAAATGGAAATATTTCTAAAAAGACAAACTACTAAAACCTACACAACAAGAAACAGACAACCAAATAGATTTACAGAAAGTAAAAAGGTTGAATTAGTACTCAAAACACTGCTCACAAAGTCCTGTCTCAGATGCTAAGTGAATTCCATCAACCATTTAAAGAATTAATACCAATTCATCACAAACATTTCTAAAAGACAGAACCAAAGGGAAAGTACAAACATTCTATGAGGCCAGTATTGCCCTGATACCAAAACCTAACACAAAATAAGAAAACTGTAAATAAATTTTTTGTGAATGTGTATTTTAAAAATAACAAAATACTAGCAAACTGAATACATATAAAAAGAATTATACACCATGACTGAGTGAAATTTGTTCCAGGAATACAAGATTATTTTAGCATTCAAAAATCAAGTGATATAATTAACATACCATATCAATAGAATATTGATATTAATAGACCACATGATCAGTTCAATAGATGCAGAAAAGCATTTGACAAAATCTAAACTCCTTTCATGACAAAAACCTGCAATTAACTAGAAATACAAGGAAATTTCCTCAATCTGATAAAGGTCTACAAAAAAAAAAAAAAGAAAGAAAGAAAAGAAAAAGAAAGGGAAAAAAAACCATAATCACTAACATATTTATTGTGAAATACTAGATGCTTCCCCCCTAAGATTAGGAATAAATTAGGGATGTCCACTCTTACCACTTCTTTTTAACATTATACTAGAGGATCTTGTCGGTAACTAGGCAGCAAAAACAAGTCATTCAGACTCAAAAATAAGAAGTTAAATGTTCTTTATTTTGTTATAATAAGATCTCACATATAGAAAATCCTAAGAATCAATTAAAATACTCTTAGAATCAGTAAATGAGTCCAGCAAGAATGCAAGATGCAAGGTCAATATACAAAAATGAACATTTCTATATAGTTGCAGTAGACAATTTGATAATGAAATTAAGAAAACAATTTAATTTATAATAACATCAAAAAGAATAATTATGTAAGGATATACTTAATAAAATAAGTGTAAGCTTACTTTGAAAACTATAGAACATGTGGAAAGAAATTAGAGATTAAATAATGGGAAAATATCCCATCTTTATGACTAGAAGACAATACTGAGAAGATGGCACACTTCCAAATAGATCTATAAATTCTATGAAATCCCAGTCAGAATCCCAGTTGATTTCTTTGTAGAAACTGATTCTCTAATTCATAAGGAAGTGTACAGGAGTCATAATAGTCAAAATTATATTGAAAAATAACAACAAAATTGGAGGAGTTACACTTCTTGATTAAAAAGTTACTATTAAAACTATAAACACTAGTTAAGGCAGTGTGGCACTGGCATAAAGACAGACATAAACCAATGGGGTAGAACTAAGTATCTAGAAATAAGCCCATGTCTATGGTCCATTGATTTTTAACAAGGGTGCCAAGACTTTTCAAGGGGGAAAGGATCATCTTTTCAACAAACAGTGCTTGAACAATTCCACATGCAAAAGATTGGAGCTGGACACATATACAAAAGCGCAATCCATGAACTCAAGTCCTTATAGCCTAGTGGACAGCACACACCTCTAACCACAGAAACTTTCACATTGCTTAGTGGGGAAAGTACTAATTCTTCCTTGAAAGGCAACAGGAACATCATTTCAAAAATTTTAAGTTGAGATCTAAAGAAGAGTGGAGTGCTGGGTAGATGGCAAACGTGGTGAAGGAGAGCTCAGGTTTCCGGTATTCTGAGAACCTTGGTCACTGGGTGTTCATACAGAGAAGGCTGGTGGATCTATGTTCTACTCACCAGACGAATGACTTCAGTGAGATCTTCATCTTGATCAACTAAAGCATCGAAAGGAAAAGAAAGAAAGAGAAAAAGATCACACAGGATGGGGCAGAGAGAGAGAGAGAGAGAGAGAGAGAGAGAGAACGGGAGATTGAAGAAAGGAGGGAAGAAAGGAGTAAAGAAAAGAAGGAAAGGAGAGAGGGAGAGGGAGAGACAGAGAGGGAGGGAGGGAGATGAGGAAGGAAATGAAGCAGAAAGGAAGGGGAAAGCAAGAAGCTCTGATGGACTGCTGGAACTCTCCTACTGCCAAGAGTTTTGGCCATGTCCCAAGTCCAATTATCCCCAGCTCTGTCTGCCTCTGAATCATAAAATTGTAAAACTGTAAAGGAATTTTAAGATACTTCAACACTATCTCTCATGTTACAGAAGAGGAAACTGAGGCTCCGAGAGAAGCACAGGCTTTCCCGCAAGCACAGGTATAATGAAATCAAAAGAGAATTCAAATTTTCTGATCCTAGACCACTCTTTCCATCACACCAACATCTGATCCTGAGCCTCCTGAATGATGCAGGAGTGACAACTGCACCATCAGTATCCACACCAAGGGAGAAATGGAGGCACAGAGACAGGAGTGGGGGTCAGCTGACAGAGGAAAGAATGGACTGATAAGTAACTCTCATTGTTCACACCAAGATTAAGTCATTGGAGCCTCCTTTAGCTCTTTGCTTTAAGGTGCCAGATTATTTTGAGGGAGGGGGAGCAGGAGGAGAATCTCTGTGATAACCACCTCAGAACCAAGAGCAGCCAAATTAGCTAGAGTACTGTTTTGTAGACTAGAGATGAACTTCCTTTCAAGGGTATATCATCCTCAAGTGCAGGGGTGCTTGGTCACACAGCTCTCCAGCAAGGACCCGGGTTCTCCTGGAGACCTGACTCAATATCCCACTCAGAACATTCCCTGCAGTGACATGTCGTGAGGAGTCAGGGGCCAGGGCTCAACTTCTAGAAAACGTGATGGGCACTTTCCTATTCCTAAACTCACAGTTTGTTATGCATTCACTTGAAATAGTCACACTGGGCGTCACACCCTGCCATCCCTCCAGGGCCTGGCAAGGAGGGCAAATGAGTGGAGCAGGAGTGGTGGGTTGAGAATGGGGGGACATGTCTGAAAGGGCAGTCCTTGCTGACTATAGCCAGTCATTGCCAAGTGGGAATATGACCCCAGAAGAGCTTGAGTTTCTAGTTAAAGACAAGTAGAAAATGAAATTTTTATGTGAACACCTACATTTATTAGATCTCAGTCACCCAAAGCACTCTGCCTGCCATCAAATCGCATGTCAGCTGAATCTGCCCACACAGTTCCAGTCTGCAATCCTGCACTGCATCCCCACATCCCCCACTCATTTCATGCTGCAAACCAAGCTCCAATGGCATTAAGGTAAAAGCCCAGGCAAGGCCAAGTAGCAAAGAGCAGGGGCTTCAGAGTCAACCAGACTTAGGCCCAAAGCTTGACTTGGTAATTTATAAAGTATCCAACCTTGAACATGACTTTGAATCTTCAACTTTTCTGTAAAAGGAGATTGATAATAGAATATATCCCTTTGGTTTGTTGTGAGGATGAAATGAGATGATATCTGTAAAGTGAATCTCAACCAGATAGCAACAGATGACAGCGACAGGTTCTCACGGAAGTCTCAGCCACAGAAAGCCCTCAAGGCATCGTCTTGCCCAACAAACCGTGTGCTCACCAAGTGAGCACAAGTCCTATGCTTGAATACCTAGACACATGGGGAACTCACCACTTATCACAACAGTTTGTTCCACTTTTGGATAGCTTTAGAAGTCAGAAAGTGTTTCCTCATGTCAAGCTGAACTCTGCCTGCCTTGACGTCTTTCATCCTTAAACAGCAGTTCTGCTGTCTAGGATTGTAAAGATGAAGATTGATCTTTTTCTTAAATCAGGAAACATTGAAGGAGGCTATCACACTTGCATTTCCTATCTTTTCACTCATATTTTTACTTTTTTAGATTAAACACCTCACTTCCTTCAGTTGACCCTTGCTAATGGAAAAAAAAAAACCATCAAATTGTTGGATGTTTATGACCCTCTGAGGCAGGTACCCATTTCAAAGATGATGAAAATGAAGTTCAGAGGGCTTAAGTGATTTGTTTGACATTCCTGTTTTTGTTGTCCCTCTTGAAGTATAAACTGAACAGTAAAATTAACACAGCCCTTTATTCTGAACTCTGGGCATTTATTAATGTAATCCAAGATTGGATTCATTTTCTTGACGAATGTGAAGTCAACTAAAAGCCAGAAGTCTTTCTCGGGTGAGTTGTCTCAGCCATGGCCTCCCATTACTGTCCTAGGGTGGTTAGCAGGGATGTTTGTTTTTAAGAATAATTTTATTCTCAGATTAGAAATGCAAAGCTTATTTGTTACATTTTGCAATTACATTTATTACAGTTGTGCAATTTAAAAGTATGCATTTTGATAACCACTGGCTTACTTATTTTTTTCAATGTTTTTTATTGAAGTAACATTGGTTGACATTGTTGTTTATATTTTGCAAGTATAGAATCCCCCCTTCATGTGCTGTTACCATAGTGTACCCACCACCAAAGCACCCCCCCAGCCTATTACTATTGTCCATTGTGCTCCCTCCCCATTTTGTTCTCACCCTTGCACCTCCCCCACTGGTAGCCTCAGTTTTACAGTCAGATATCTAGGGTCTGTTATTAGTTCGGCTTTATCTGACTCTTTGCTTTGCTTCTCTATATTTCACATGTAAGTGACATCATCCAGCGGTATTTGTCTTTCTCCATCTGACTTACTTCAAGTTAGCACATTTTGCAAGCCAAATCCAGCTCATTACACTTATAAAATATCAGTGTTAACCCTAGTTCACTGTTCTGATCCGTTGGAAATTTCTTCGGTCATGATTCTGTCATATGATATAAAATCTTCTGCCCCCAAATTTGGCTCATTTACTTAGTGTGCCCTTAATTTTCTCATCAAAGATCATGAGACCAGGTATGACAGATATAAATTTAAAATCCCATGGATTTTTCTTTATTTTAACAACCATTACGTGACCAACTCCTATGCCCCAAACCTTGTGCTAAGCTTGCTGGCGAGCAAGATAAAATCAGGTCTGGTTCTCACAGAGCTTGTGAGAGAGTCTTGGATGAAAAGAATGGGTCAGCAGAAGCACCAGATCTACACTGGGGGCTTCTGGGTAGACCTAAAAAATGATAAGAGTAAGTTTGTGCAGAAAAACTATGGGTGGTGTGGAGAATGGAGGGAATGTCCTAGGCAGAGCATCCCTAATCTACGCTTCTTTTACTGCTCTTTTTTCCCACAGTGCTTTGCAATATGGGTAGTTGTAACATATTTTATATGCTCTACAAAATTGAGGGTACTGTCTTTTTACTTCTAGCATAGTGCCTTTCACGCATAGTAATTATCACTAATTAGTCCTCAGAAGTGTTAGCCACGCACACTGCTATATGTTACATCATTTAATCTCCTTACAATCCAGGCATTGATACTCTTCTCATTTTATAGGTGAGGAAACCAAGGCCCAGAAGATGATAATGCTAACAACAGCTATAAAGGTCATTTTCGAGAACACTGTAAAGCTTATTTTACATGCCAAGCACTAAAATTAAGTGCCATATATATATATATATATATATATATATATATATATATATATACACATATACATATGTATATGTATAAACTCCCAACTATGAAGTGGTTAAGGGCAAGGACCTTTCTCTACTGTGTAGTAGTTCTATGATCTTGGGCAAATTATTTAATCTTTCTGTGAAAGGGAGATGAATGATAACAATATTTCATAGGATTGTTGTGAGAGTGAAACTTGTTAATGTGATAGCTGTAGAGTAAGAGTCAGCTCAGAATAAGACCTACCTAAGTGTTATCCTCTATTTTTATCAAGGAATTTGCTCAAAGTTGAAGACTTAAGAATATCAGAACAGGGTTTTGTTTTTTGCTGTTTTTTTTTTTTTTTTTAGAGAAAGACTTTTTTATTTTTTTAAGATTTATTTATACATACAAGCTGGGGTATAGGCCAGAGGCGTGGGGCGGCGAGAGGGTTCACTAGAGACAGAGTGGGGAGCAGAACAGGCAGATCTCCTGAAACACACTGCTGAGGGGAGCAGCGGGGGAGGCAGGAGAGGTCTGCCACGCCATGTGGGAATCTCCCTGGCCGGGCGTCGAACTAGCATCGCCGCTGCCGACAGCTCCACAGCACAGTGCTTAACCGCTGCACCGCCAGGGAGGCCCTCAGAACAGGGTTTTGAACCCCAGTTGAAGACTAGATTATGTTGTTTCAACCATAGCTTATTAATTGATATTTAATGAAGGCAGGGAGGGAGGGGTGTTTATTGCTTTAATAAGTCACCTATTTTGAATAGCACAATCAGCTAGCCAACATGACTGCCAACTAACCCAGCAAAGATGCATCAAATGACAGAACAATGAATATTTTAAACAGTAAAAGAACATTTAAGAGTATCAAACTGCAAGAACCATAAAGATCAAAACAGATCACCTCTTCCTTCCCAGGCAGGTCAGGTATTTCATTATCATTGTTAAAGTTTTGAAAGGTCAGAAACATAAAGCCTTTCAGCTGAAGGGGATTTCTCCTGAAAAAGTCCCTTGCTTATTTTTCTTAAAATATTTCTTAAAGATTTTTTTTAAAATTCTTAATACCATTAATTTTGATCTATTTTTTTTTTTTTTTACATTTCTTGATTATATGGAGAAAAAAAGAACATGTAGGCAATTTTATTGCCTTTGGACTTCACTACCTTCTTGCCATTTCATAATTCTACCTCAGCTTCTCAATGTCTTAGGTTGTATCCAAGTGGCTCATTCAAGACTATGGTCATTCTGATTATTTTTGGATCTGTATGCAGTTGTACTCAATGCCTGGTAATATACGATTGTTGTTGCTAGCAAAACTTAGAATTATGGCTCTAGAAAACTAGCATGACAAATATTGTTCGGATGGAGCCTAAGGACTGTCAGGAAATGTTTTTTCTGTGAAGGAACAACTTGAATATTTGGAAGGTACCACCATATGCTAAGGATGAAATTCCTAGGAATGTGCCAGCCTGGGGCTAAGGAGAGAAAATGTAACACTTTTGACTGTCAACAAATGCAATCACATGTGATCTTCCCCGATCATGTGTAAATGTTTCTTAGAGTCAAAATTCCTTGGTGTCTAAAGACAAAAATGTTTCTAGACAGGAAATGTGAAATGGCAGAGCTTAAAGATATCAAAAATGTCTTCCATCAAATTTTCATCTAGCTGGAAAGGAGAATGGATAAGAGTTAAGTTACTCTTTTCTAAACTCTCGCCATGTGGTCCTAATCAGCTGTCCCCCGTGATGGATAGAATGCATAATCTCCTTCATGCTTTAGCCCAAGAGGGAGCCTGGAGTCAGGCTTAGAGGGGTCTGTTTCCCAAGAATAAAACTGTGATCTCAATCAACAATGTTGCCAGTATATATTTTAAATTCTAGAAATATTTGTTTCTTGCAACTTCATTACAATGAAAAAAGATACAGCAAAACTTGACCTTGTACTAGATTTTGGATGAAGCTATATTCAGAGACTGACCAGAAAATTCCTAGGAATTCTGTACAGGAAGATCATTTGAAGTAGAATTCTGCAAATGCAAATCAACCTCAGCCTGTTGCCATGTTAGGAAACCCACCTGGGTTCCCAGACGTGTAGTCCAGAGGCTGAGAGTCCATACTTTGTTCACCCCAACGTGTTCATCTGTCTCCTGAGCAAATATATCAGGCAATGATGTGAGAAGAACAACCAACAAGACCCATCCCCCAACCTGTCTGAATCTGCTACTTTCTAGTAATCCAAGGTGACCAGTAAGCTTTCATCTCAATGGTTATGGGCTCAAGAGACAACTAGGGTAGAACCTTAGACAATCCCTGAGATCGAAACTTTGGAAACCAATTCTATATACTATAATAAACATGTCTCAGTGAAAGAGTGGAAGAAGCTATTCATTAGGGATGAAGGTGAAGTGTGAATGGGCAGGGGAGGGTGAGAATGAGTATGTTGAAATGTTGGAACTGACATTTTAAGCTGGAGGAGTCTAGACATTACTCAGGCAATAGCAGAGAATGTCACAGATTTGCTAAGAAATTTGAGTCTACAGAGTTCAGCCAACTAGTGTGGCTAAGAGTTTTGTTGGGCTTTTCAAGTTGGTTTCTTAATTTTTTTTCCTACAAGATATAGACTATTTTATCCTATTTTCCCTTGGAGGAGAATTTTCATGAATAGAAACACTAATTTCTCTTTAACGAGGCTATGACAATGATTCCATTGAAAGTTTCGAGAGGCTTTGAAAGTCTGTTCAGCCATGTGACGGCATCTGCCCATCCCGCTTCTGCCCCACCCTATGTGGTGTGTCTGATGAGGCGGCCTTGGAAGCATCAAGACCTCCTTTCATATTAGGTTGGAGGTTGTGCATTACCACTTTACATTTAATATCCTTTTCACCCCAGGGCATGGAAGGGGGCTGGATAGAAGCTGTGAGGCTCTGTGAGTAAATCTGCAGACTGTTACTCTTTTTTTAATCCGTGTCCACACCAGTACGGCAAATAAAGAGACAAAAATGCCAACTACTCAGCAATCACCCAGCCCAGCAATGTTGACGGAGCATCTGTAGTAGGGTACATGGTGTGTCAGAGCTGGGCAGGAAGCCAATGAGTGCAGCATTGGAACATGAAGTCTACAGAGCACTGGTGGGTGAGCACTATTGGAAGAATCCTTTTGACTCCCTAGAAAGACTCACTTTTGAACAATAGTTATACTTCTTAAAAGTCAGACCTGTACATTTTTACATTTGCCCAAATCTATTGTGAATCATGATCTGACAGTGACCAGGGAATGCAGAAGGATAACTCTGTACTCTGTGCTTCCCACACAGCAACAGGGAATGCATATAGCAGGTGTGCCATTCGCATCTGCAGACTCCACTTGCAGACGGCACCTCCTGAGTCAGACCTATTGATAGGAAATCCCCTGTCAGGGATGCGAGGGCTGCATTGTGCAGATCCACCCAGCAGCTGCAGCCATGTCAACTAGATGAGGGGGGTTATTGCCGTGACCAAGGTCTCGCCAGGACCCTGTTTCAGTGGCGAGGTGCAGAATACACCATCATTCTTAGCATTAGTGATCTTTTCCTGAATAAAAAGTGTAAGTATGACCCACTCTGTCTTATTTAAACTGTAATATGCTGAAACTGATTATACTGAGTCCCATGATAAGAAATACATCTTACCTCCCATTACACACACACTGACACTCACATGTTTTTTCATATATGTGAATACGTATCATGTATATATGTGAGTGTGTAAATGTATAAAATGAAGAGTTTTACTCAAAAAAAATCTCCGTAAACACTACCCTTATCTTTTGCAATATGCTTAAATACTTTCCATTCTATTCTGCCTTTTTTTAAAATGCTGGTTTCAACTCACTAATTTGATTCCACTCTCCGTTAATGGGGTAGGGTAAATATTTTGAAAAGCCTTGCTTGACTTAGCAAATAGAATTGGGTCTCTTTTCCATGTCTGAACTAGAATGCAACAGTGGACAGTGTGTATAGAGATGGTGCCAAAACAAGGCTCTGTCCTCAACAAGCAAGAACACAAAGCTCCCTGGGATTTGCTTCTCTAAGATCTAATGCTCAGAAAACTACTCTGAGCCATTTAACCTATCACTCCTCAATATAAAAAAAAAAACCTGAATTTGAAATCTTTTAAAAATAGAATGACTACATAATCTACGTCCTCAATGATTAAAACTAAAACTAGTTCATAGTTGGAAGTCAAAAGCTGAAACTCCAGGGCAATGTAAATAGCCCTGACCTAGGGGGCTGACCTGCGTCCTGTCCTGGCTTTTTATTATCTCTGTTTTGTGCAGGTCACCAAAGCTGTTTTCTCACATATAAGATGGAAGAAATATTACCAACTCAGTTAATCTCAGAGATAAATACGTAAAAGCTCTTCAGGAAAATCTGAAGTTTTGTACAAATGAGAACATTGAATCTTTTTAGACTTTCTGCTCTGTTCGTATTTTTTGTTATTTAGGGTCCTGTAGCTAGGTAGAGGTTTTCCCCACTAAACACATCCCCAGAACATCTGGGTTGTTAGAATTTCCACTACTTTTCAGTTAAACCCAGGATGTCTGATGATTTTTTGCCTCAAATTAAGCTGCTATGCAAATTTCGTCATTTTTATACATATGGGAGAGCCAATGGAGGAGAATTTATTATGAAAATACTCCAACCCATTTGCTTGAATAGACTCAGAGAGAAAAACAATCAAGCGTAACAGAAGAAAAGAGACACGTTTCTTTCACAGGGAAGAAATAGAAGATTTCCACTTAACAATAACATTCCCTACTTGGCCCCCTTTCAGTTGCAACTTTTCAAGAAAAGACATTATACTTAAATATCCCCAGAGATCTGTCCTGATGAAGGACAGGGGGAGCTGACGTCACAGTGTGGGGAGCTCAGTGTCCTAAGTTGGAGGTCTTCACAACTAAATTGGAGTCACTGGCAAAGTATTAAATATCGGAAAGGTCATTAAAAAGTCTGAATAGTTTTCTCACTTTTCAGTCATAACTCATATATTATAATAATAATTTCAGTGACATTTTCCAACTCTCAGAAAAGGCTGATCAGGAGTCAGTATCTTACACATAGAAGGTTAGAAAGGAAGTGCAAACATGTTCCCTTTTTTTCTCCAGAGGGAGTGAACATCACCTAAGTAGTTCACATTACAATTTACCTCTCTTTCTTCTCACAATTCATCTTTTTGTTCTATAATTAGCAAAGCATCAGGGAGTGCTTTACAATTTGTTTTTTCTTATGACCCACAGCTTTGTAGCTATCATTATTAGGGGTAACATTCATTTTCATAAAAGCAATTTTTACAGACGTACATAGCATTTTTAGCTACTTTCATTCAATGGCGTTTTCAAGACCAAACCGGGATGTATCAGGAGAGGCTGACAGCTGTGTCTTCACATCAGTGCCACTGAGGGACACAAGGCTCTGCTTGGCTCTGGGACCTGCAGCAAGTTGCCCTGCTGTCCCTCCAGGACTGTCAGACTCCTCCCAGGGCCTCCCCCCACCCCTGGCCCACCCACTCCCCAAGGCAGATGGAATCCTTCAACCAACCAATGTCTCTCCTCCACAGCTGCTCCAGAGGCCTCAGGCACCAGCTCTCCTGCCTCAGTGTGGACAGTAGTCAGGTCCTCCTGGCTCAGTCCTCCTCCCTCGCCGCTACCAAAAACCTGAAGGGGAATCTAACTATCTTACTCTACAAATAATGTTTTCCCATGCCAAACCCCCCCCCCCCCGGCCCTGCCCCCCATAAGGGGATCTTAGTTCCTTCGCATGCAAAAAGAATAGACTGTGTGTCACTGGGTTTCTGTGAGAACTAAGTGGCCTAATAGAAACAAAACCATTTACTTAAATAAAAAGAAACTACATATATAAGAAGTAATTATATTAAGGGAAATTTTGACTTGCCAAATCAGTGATTAAGTAGTTAAGTATCATTACTTGAGAAATTAAATGATTTAATGCATTATGTCAGATTAGTGCAAGCTGTAAGGATAAAGTGATGATACTGAGTTTTCTGTATACTCCACATCACTGTTACTTCTAAATCGGCGCTCAGGTGGGAACCCTGCCTAGTATCCAGCAGACACTCAGTACTGTCCAGGGAATGGTTTCTCATTCACAGGTAAGATTTGGCTATATAGATAAAAGCTTGAATCTTTTTCTTAGAGTCCTATCAGATGACCTATACCTCTTCAAAAGATGTGTCTAATGGTGTTTCTCATTTTAATAGAAAACCAAATTGAAATGCCAACACATTGGCAGAAATTGAAAGGGGTATAAACCCTCTAAACAGAACAATGTGTTCTAAAGTAAATATTCAACAATAGTAAATAAGTGATAACAGTTACTATCTGCTGAGTAATCACACTATGTAGGAACTGGCTGGAATTTAATTAATCCCAGAGGCAATCCTGAGTCATCAGAGATGACTTTTGTTTCCCTGAATGACATTAAACCTGTAATGTAGTTAGTATTAGATAAAAGTGGAACCACAAGGCCAACTTTTCTCAGATAGAGTTAATAAAATAAAAACGAAAATAGGAAATAAAAAAAAATGTTCAGATATCTGGAAGCTAACAATTGCTTTAAGAATGACATCACAGCTACAATAGACTTCGGTAGTGTTTATGAGACACTCGATCAGGAAAGAGAAAACAAAAGTGGAGTTTTTATTCAGAGTAGGACAGTTACAGGCAAATGGTAAGTATTCCCTAAGCATCTTATGATTAAATTAATTAACATGATCCAGGTGCTTTTCTATGTAAAAGTAAGATAAAATACTCTTAATATAGTGCTACTTAAAAAACAAACTTACTAGGGCCTCCCTGGTGGCGCAGCGGTTAAGCGCTGCGCTGTGGAGCTGTGGGCAGCGGCGACGCGAGTTCAACGCCCGGCCAGGGAGAATCCCACATGGTGGGACAGACCTCTCCTGCCTCGCCCGCTGCTCCCCTCAGCAGTGTATTTCTGATCTGCCTGTTCTGCTACCCACTCTGTCTCTGGTGAACCCTCTCGCCGCCCTACACCTCTGGCCTGTACCCCAGCTTGTATGTAAAAATAAAAATAAATAAATAAATAAATCTTTGGGAAAAAAAACTTACTATAGAGATTTTTTTCTAGTGAACTCATAATATTCATAATACTTATATATATATATATATATTCCTTAAGAATGTCCCATGAAACACAATTTATACATTTCATCATCCTGCCTTCTCTGAGAACAGTCTTCTAAGTAGGCAATTTCCTAACCAAATTCTGCAAGAAGTTTGAAATATTGGAACCTGTAACTTTATGCTAATGTTTATGGACTAACTACTACAGGAGAGCAGAAATGATAAACACATGACATAATGGCCACTACTACTTCCCCCACCAATCTCTTCCCAGACCTCATAATTAGTCATGTCAATCTTTCCCACTTAGCCTGGAATTTATCCTCAAGTCATTTTCAACACAGTATTCCACAAAGCCCCTGTTAATCACATCACTTGTTCATTTACCAAATATTACTGAATTCTTAGTGTGTGTCAGGCACTGTACTATAGAGGCACACTGCAGTTAAGAGCAATTAAGGCAGACATGCACTTTGCCCTAATGGAGCTTAGATTAACAATTGATTTGACACCTATAGTAATGGTTATCTGCCATATCTGCTGTGATATAGAGTTGAGGTAGAAATAATTCTAAATAGCTGCATTTTTCTTCCATTAAAAAAGGGGATTGAGTAGATGGGTTCTGTACTCACTACCTAATAGCCTCATAAACCCAAGAGGTCCATTGAAAGTGGAGAAGTTAAAGATGAAAACAGCTGGATGTTATTTTTTAGGAAAAAAAAGAAAATGATCTTCTTGTACTCACTTATGTGTTTGATTCACAAGTCAGACTTTGATAAATCACAGCAGAAAGTTTTATGAGGATTTTAGCATGAATGAATTTTCCCCCACTCCCCTAGCGAGACAGTGTTTTCTTTCCTCCACAAGTGCCAGAAAGAACATAACATGCTATGTGGAACAAGAAAAACAGAACAGATGGCTCAGTATGGTTTTTTTCTACTATCAAACTTTGTGTCTGCTTTCTTCCTGAACTGCAAAAGGACCTCTCTGAAAGCCTCTCTTTAATCCCATCCCCTTTCCTGCACCCCTTCTTCCTTCCTATAAGTGAGTGGACCAGCTTCTCCAAGTAAACATCCCTGCACATCTTCCTCTTATTTTTAAGTAGACTATGATGGGGAACACCTAAAAAGTTGTCTCCTCTGTTATCTAGCCCTTGGAAGAGTGCAAAATGCAAAAATAGGAGTTTGAAGGAGCAGGAGCAAAAGGTGGCTCAGTCAAAATCAGGCTGATAAGAGCTAAAAAGACATTATGGTCAATATCATATAACGCCTCTACTTCTAAGACAAATCCTGAATCTAGAGGATTTACATTATTATGCTCAGGTAAAACACTGTCTACTTGCCTTATTTCAAAAATTTAAAAGACTCTCACTGAAATGTAATTCTACTGTACGGCTTCCTATGCAAACACCCAGTTCTAGAGCTCACCGGGAGCCAAGCCCGCAGTGTAATAGACTATTAGTAAGTACTGATGGTTGCTGGCTTTGTTTTTTTAACTTGATTTTGTGCCTGAGGTGCCTACTGATTTCACTTTAGGGTCCCTAGAGCCTCTTTTATTTTTGTAATCCCTCTCAACAAATTTTAGAAATTGGCTGAAACTAAACAAGAATGAAACGATACGTCATTTTCCTTATTCTTTTCAGGGATTCTTTACTAGTGTCAATGTAATTTCTTTAAGGATTTTGCATTTCTTCCCACTGAGTATTACTTCAATTGCTCATTGTTTAATGAGGGGAAACGATACAATGCAATTAATGATTATGAATTATAAAAATGATTCATTTTTACATTTTACCCTTTTTTGCTATACGATGTGTCAGTTCTTATAATGTTTGCTTAGTGAAAATAAACTAATAGAACATCAACTGGAACATTTATAACATCCATGAGATAATAGCATCATTACATTTACGAATTTAGCAGAAAGAACAAGATTTTACAATTCTAACATTTAAGAGAATGCAATTGTGTAAAAAAAAAAAACAAAACCCAGAAAAGTCATGTATTTTGTTTTGGACTTCTCAATAATTAAGAAACAGAACTAAAACCTTGAGTTTTCCTTTATGCATCCAACTGTGTGCCAGACACTATTCTAGGAGTTAGAGATACAGTGATAAACAAAATAGACAAAATTCTCACCCGTCAGGGAACATACATACACTTGACTGAGTCTTAAAAATCCTAGCTTTGGCATTTGAAACTCAATAAATGCACTAAAAACACGTTCCATTAGCTTTCTAGGCTCGGATCCTTTCCTGGACTATTTCCTTCACACTCATTCTCCATTGCATCACGGTAGATTTATGATCCACTGCAAAGCGATGACAGACAGAATGTAGAAAATGGAGGTCTTACCATTAATAAATATATAGATTGTAGATTCTGTTTTCTTCTTCTTTGAGGCAGGTATAGATAGATATTTGCAGCTATAGAAACCAGTGTGGTTTGCCTGAGCTGTGTTCAAGGTCAAAGTACTGCAGAACTGTTTGCCATTCCTTCCACAGGCAGATTTAGTTATGCTCAGCCTTTTGCTCTCCTCACTCACCCTTTCAGGCAAAGACCAGGAATGGGCTGCATCCCCCCTGCAATCACAGATAAGAAAACAGTTATGGTGAAGGCCAGTTCCTAGGCATCCATTTCACTAGGCAACACTATTCTGAGACCTGTTCTTAAGTAGTCATCTTCTTTCCAGAAGAGCTAGACATGTAGAAAGGCTTTTAAATGACTCAGAATAAACATGCAGAAGTGTTGGGAGTGCTCCTTTCCATTTCTCCGTGAGTAAGACATTCTCTCTGTTGGTAAGTTACACTCCACTGAAGGTGCATACCTGGGGCCTGCCTTCTGCAGGTCTGCACACTGAGGGGCCCTAGCTTCTTGCCTGAGGCCACATTTCTACTCTGCCAGGCAATGATCTCCCCTTGGGTGGGGTAACTAGATTATCCCCAGACAAACACAGTCACTCACCTGCATTTGAGATACAGTGTCTGGCCTGCTTGTATGACGTGCTGGGTGCCTTTTAAACTCAGTTCAGGGCCTTTTAATTTTGAACCTGAACTAGATCCTGGAAAACAAATTTTTGAAATGTGTAATTTGCAAATGCCTTCTGATCTATTTTCTTAAAAGTTTATCTTTCTAGTAAGATGACTTTTCAACTATAATTTACTAGCATATATAAAAAGTTACATGTACTACAAGTTTTTGTAATTCACAGTTTGTCTAGCGCAAGTCTTACTCATGAATATCATATGCCCTATTATATCAAGTGATCTAAAAAATGTCCAAAGTCAACTTAGAACATTAGTTAATTCATACATTGCTCAAAATGCAATCATATTTAGCACAACAATTTCTTAAAAACTATCAGGATTAAATGTCAATATCATCCAAATTATATTTCTGATACTGAACTGCTATCAGTGTGGGATCCTCCGGTCACACAGGCCTGCCTGATCTTATTTCTAAAGACAGAGTATGGACAGTTTCCTGCATTCTACAAGTAGCTTAGTCATTGGGTGAGCCATGGCATTTTGGGAGGGTCATTTCTTTCTGAAGTAGTTTCTTTACTTGGAAAACTAATTATAGAATCAAAATCAATGTAGGGGCCATTTGGTTGGTCTTACATAACCTCTAAGTTCCCTCTGCAACGGAACAGAAAAAAATGAAACTGTTCACTCCTACGTGACATTTGACAAGCATGTTTCATGGGAATTGTTGAGAGAATGAATTTTTTTAAAGATTTATTTATTTATGCATACAAGAGCTGGGGTATAGGCCAGAGGTGTGGACGTGGTGGTGAGAGGATTCACTAGAGAGAGTGGGGAGCAAAAAAAGCGGGTCGACTGAAATACACTGGTGAAAGGAGCATCCGGTGAGTCAGGAGAGGTCTCCTAAGCCACGGAAGCTCCCTGGCTGGAGATTGAACTCATGCTACAGTGGCTGTGGATAGCTTCATAGTGCTGACATTTAACCTGTTGCGCCGCCAGGGAGGCCCGAGAGAATGAATTATTTTAATAATAATTTTAAAGCCTATATATCACTATACAACACAACAACATTCATGCTGGTGATTAGCTGTGTGACCCTGGACAAGTCACCCCTCTCCACAGATCTGTCATCTTGTCTGTAAAACAAAAGATAGAACAAATGACCTTGGAGTTCTAACTTTCTGATGTTCCCAGTCCCACGATTCTTGAAACACTGGTGCTCTAGAGGATGTCTCTTAAAACTCTCCTTGACAAATCAGAATTGATACCAGTAATCATCTCTCCTATCTCCATTTTTCTCTCATCCCCCAGGTTTATTCTTCCTTCACCCTTCCTCACCCTTCTTCTTGGTCTGCTGAGGCAGTTTCAGTGTCTGGCAAATGCAGGCACTCAGGTGTCCTGGATTTACAAGGATAAGGGTTTGAAGGAAGGAGGAAAATGATTCTTGTAAACAAGAAATTAAGGCTTGGAATCATTCTCAGGGCATAATTTATATTTAAAAATAGTTTTATGCAGTGGAGTTCAAGGTAGAAGAATCTTAATGTTAGATCACTTCTGTCTTTTACCATTACCTTTTACCATTGAATTCAGAAACATTTGTTTTTACAATGCTTGTTAAGAGTGTATTTGGGAGATATGAACATTTCTCTAAGAAAACTTCTTCCAACTCTGAAAGTTCAACATTTACAGCAAAGACTTACTAGACAGTGACTTGAAGGAGACCTATGAATGGAGATAACTTGTGTGAAATCCCATGGCTAAGTCTAGCATTGCTCTCCAGAGTTTCCGTTAGGTCCTAATACCTTGAAGAAAACTAGATTCAGTTAAAAGAGATCCATTTGAAGCCTAGTTTCTCCATTTACTAATGCATGGCTTGGATATTAGTTAATCTGTTGTCCCTTAACATTCTCAGATATAAAATTGGAAAACCTACAATGCACAGCCCAGGCGTGGTGGAGGATTCACCTGCTGCCTGGCATGGGGCAGAGACCCACTGTCATGCACCATTGGTAGAGTCATTTCCTCCCACCTCTGTCAGCAAAGATTTTGCTGGGTTTGCAACTACCAGGATATTGGTATAAGCAAAATCTGCTTTTCTGGTATTGCTGGTGATATAAGTCAATATTTTAAAAGCAACTTTTATGTATACTAGATCCTGGTATCAAATTACTACTAGAAAATGTGACTCAATCATTACTAATTTAAGTTAAACTCACTGTTTGATATCAAGTCCACTGGACTATCAACCCCATAGAACAAGACTACCCATTCAGGGACCAAGGGAAATATTTTAGACTGACTCATCTCTATGAGCTTGCTGAGGCAACTTGTATTTCAAAATCAGTGATCTTTGGGAACATCAGATTTTTCTAAAGCCACAGAGAGCTGTTAACACCTGCCCTGAAATTTTTCCAGGTCAGAAGAGTTTCTTACCTTCTTATGGCAATGAACACTGGGGATTTAACTGAGCAACTGTTTGCGTGCTGGAAACGATCTAACAAAGTTTGCTATGGAAAACTCTGGCATTACTTGCAGGTATCCCTGGTTTGTATGGAGATAATGAGCTTTCTTATCTAGGTGAGGTCATGGGGAAAAAGCTCCCCTTTTCACGATATGAGGTGACTCACGATGCCTGCTTTTTTTGTTTCTAAATATGTAACTCTTCCTTTATCGGCACATTAGAACAACAGTGCTCCTGATCCTCATCAGAGAGAACCTCTGACCTCTAAAAACCACTCAAATCCCAGCTGAGAGAAGTGCTACGCAGAGACCGACCTG
Organism: Scalopus aquaticus; assembly: GCA_004024925.1. Classification (NCBI taxonomy): domain Eukaryota; kingdom Metazoa; phylum Chordata; class Mammalia; order Eulipotyphla; family Talpidae; genus Scalopus; species Scalopus aquaticus. The sequence continues at coordinate 42,180 of PVIJ01007824.1, forward strand.
TTAAGCTTAGGCCTTCTGCACGTCCTCTGAGCTCACCAGTCATCCTCCAACCACTGGACTACATAACTAGGTGCTTAAATAAGACACTGAGGAAAATACGTTATTGGAAAGTGCAGGGGAAAATGCTAGGAAAAATATTTTGCTGTATTTGTCTCCAGTGACATCAATGAATTTTGTACTTGGAATGAGGAAGCAGGATTAAAATAGTAATTAAAACAAAGGGAAGGAGAAGTATAAGGAAGCTATATTTCCAAGTAATTGGACACTTTGAATACATCACTCTTCCTCAATTAATAGGAAACTAAACTCTCATAAAGATTAACAGAGATACCAAGACTACAGAAAAGCTAACAAGGAAAAGAGGAAAGTGAAATACTAATTTCTCAAATGCTTTAAAATCCCATTAGGGTTTAAAATATTTCCTGGAAGCAGATTAATGTCCATACTCATACTTGAGTAATGAAAATTAACTAGTATTCTAAGAACATCTAATTTGTATCAGATACTTTTCTCCATTTCGGCAAAGATAGATATGGAGATATATATATATATATATATATATATATATGTATGTATATATATGTATATATATAGACATAGACACAAATATGAATATATCCATGTACGTACACCCTTTCACACCACATACAACTCAGTTTGTTCTTCTTAGTAAAGAGCTCAGAGTCCCATTGTCTGTTGAGAAATAAATCCACCGGATGCTTCATGTGCAAGGATGGAGCAACATAATTTAACAATGATTCCCCCTTTGTGAAACTCAGATGGGGATCAAAACTTTCCACTGTTAGCAGTGGTAGCCTGGAAGTCTGGCTTAAAAGAATTATTGTACTCTTGGTGAACTAGGTGGTCTGGAACTATTGTTTTCATGAAAGTCAACTGCAATTTATCATAAGGGGCAAGTCCATCTCTTTCATAGAGGAAAATGATTATTTAAATAAATCAAAATGAAAAACTCAGTGAGACCATGGAAATGGGATTTATCACAGATTTCTTTATGAAAAGAAACCATTAAGGTCAAGCAGTGTGATCTAGCAGGTTTAAAAAACCCACATGTGAATGTGGACTTCAGTGAATATGGCACTTTGATTGTTCTTGTTCAAATATTTTCTTTGTTGCTTGCCTGTTCTGTATTATCTAGCAGACAGGCAAAGAATTTTATGACTGACAAAAATCCCATGTCTTCCCATATGCCAAGCCTCTGGTAGGAAGCCCATATCCAGGCTGTTCTAAGAGACCACTCTCGTTTCCCATCTTCATCTCATTAGGCAAAATGGAATGCTTTCTTTCACTTCAAGGGGAAGAGTGCGTGCCATTCCAAGTCAAGTGTGCCTTTGCAGTTAAATCCAAAACCCAAAGATGGAGGCTCTTTCTTCCAAGCTACCCAAAAGAATAAATTCCCCCTGTAGGTGATTATGAACCAAACCACCTTATCTATTACTTTTCAGACTGAGAAGACTTAGTCAAGATCTGCCTAAAAGCAGCTCTACAAAATTGCCATTTTTATCGAATAAAGTGAAAACGGTGTTCTTACTAGTTGCATACAACTTTAAGACAAGTGCCTTAGCTCCTATTCTTCTTTTTTTTTAAGATTTATTTATTTATGCATACAGTTGGGGTGCAGGCCAGAGGTGTGGGGCGGGCGGTGAGAGGGCTCACCAGAGACAGAGTGGGGAGCAGAACAGGCAGATCTACCGAAATACACTGGTGAGGGGAGCAGCGGGCGAGGCAGGAGAGGTCTGCCACACCATGTGGGAAGCTCCCTGGCTGGGCATCGAACTCGCACCACAACTGCCAACATCTCCACAGCGCTGCACTCAACCCGTTGCACCACCAGGGAGGCCCAGCTCCTATTCCTTCTTGATGTCATCCCTTTGCCCTTACTATATTGGAATCAAAGGATTATTCTCTATAAGAAAGTAAACTTACTCAAATATAAACCATGAAAATTCTATGTTATTTCCTTTTTAATCCAGAGTCACTTATCTTCCCAGCTCTGCCAACTAGCTAGTTCTTCTGTTGTCGTGGGCAAATCACTTGCAGTCAGATTGTTCACCTGACAACAGAGGCAGGGCTAGACTTAGATTTTTGCAATCCTTTCCAACTTAAAACTACCGTAATTTTGAAATCACAGTAATTGATAAATGTGTACAAATTAGAAATCACATTTAAAAATACTTATGACTACCAGAGAGACAAATACCTAATTTTAAAAATGGGCAAAGATCTGAACACACATTTTTCCAAAGAAAATATGAAAGTGATTGATAAGCACATAACAAGATGCTGGACATTTTTATTAGTCATCAAGAAAGTGAAAATAGTACTGTGAGGGACCACTAGGATGGTTTAAATTAAAAAGACAGTAACAAATGTTGGTGAGGATGTAGAGAAACTGGAGTCTCATATATTGCTAGTAGGATTGTAAAATGGTGGAATCACTTTGGAAAATTGTGTGGCAGTTCCCTGAATGGTTAAAGGTAGAGCTTAGCATTGTTTAAACATTGGATTCAGCAATTCCACTCCTAAGTATCTACCGTTGAGAACAAGTGTCACATAAAAACTTGTACACAAATGTTCATAACAGCATTCCTCATAATGACCTGAAAATAGAAACAACCAAAATGTCCATCAATGATAAATGGATAAACAAAATGTAGCACATCCATACAATGGAATATTATTTGGCAATAAAAGGGAATGAAGTGCTGATATATGCTACAACACATAGAACACTTGAAAACATCATATTGTGCACACAGAGCAAAGGCCATGGGAGGACATAGCCAGAAGGTGGATGTCTACAAGTCACTGCAAGAGGCCTCAGAGAAATTAAACCTGCCTACACCATGAACTTGGACTTCTAGTATTCAGAACCACGAGAAAATAAAGCTCTCTTGCTTAAAAGAAAAATGCTAAATAAAAGAAGCTAGTCACAAAAGGTCCCACATTATGTGATTCCATTTATATAAAATCAAGAACAGGCAAATATATGAGACAGAAATTAAATTAGTGGGGCTTGGGAGAAAGGGAATGGAGACCAGTGATAATAATGAGCCTGGGATTTCTTGGGGGTGATGAAATGTTCTAAGATTAGCTGATGAAATGTTCTAGATAGTGGTGATGGTTGTACAATTCTATGAGTTATTAAAAGCTGAGATGGAGAAAAAGAAACAGGAAAAGAAAAAAATTAAAACCCATCAAATTAGGGCCTCCCTGGTGGCACAACAGGTTAAGTCTCAGCACTATGAAGCTATCAGCAGCCACTGCAGCAGGAGTTTGATCCCCAGCCAGGGAGCTCCCCAGATGGCACAGCAGATCTCTCCTGCCTTGCCCACTGCTCCCCTCAGCAGTATATTTCAGTAGATCTGCCTGTTCTGCTCCCCACTCTGTCTCTGGTGAATCCTCTCACCACCCCCACACCTCTGGCCTACACCCCAGCTCTTGTGTGCATAAATAAATAAATTTTTTTTAAAAATCAAACTATAAAATTTAAATTTGTGAGTTTCATGGTATATGAGTTTTATCTCATTCTGTTACTAAAAAACAAACAACCCAACCATATGACTAAAATAACCTCAAAGTTGAAGACCTAGAATATCATGCTATTTTGAACTATATTGACCCATGTGACCCCATCAATGCTAGATTTTATACTAGTTGTTTTTCCAGCTTAAAATTTTAGAAAGCCGATCATAGAGAAATAATTTGTCTGTTTTATTGAATGACATCACTATCTATGTATTAGTATACAAACATATTGCAAAAAAATCATTGCTGTCCCAAATTATTATATTTTAAACTTAATAATTTAAAATCACTTTTCATTGCATATTTTGAATCGTAAATTGGAATTTTAACAAACTGGGTCACATTGCAAATTACGTTGTTGGAGTTCCGTGCTGCTTTCTATTATAAAAAACTATTGATTTCTAATTAATTTGTAACAGAACACTTAGTATATTATATTTAATGATTCAAATAAGAATCATCTGTCTTTGATTTTTGCAAACCATGTTTTCAATAGTACATAATCCTACATGATAAATGGCCTCTTTATCTAATATAAATCCCCAAGTATCAAATTTCTAAAATTTGATTTTAAGACCCTGAGTTTTTAGCAAGGTTATATGAGGTTAATTAAGATAATTCATAAAACAGAAGATATTCTTTCTTCAAGATGTAGCTGTTTAAAAGCTTAAGTCTTACACTAAATCTCATAGACTTTTTTTGGTTGGCGGCAAAGAGAAAAGTTTAGATGAACCACGTTTCTAGAAATGACCAACTTTTTATCTGAGGCGCTAATTTAATTTGTACAAGACTCTAGTACTGAATAAAAAGTTAAATCTTGGTCTTAACCTCTCTCTGTGCCTTTATTCAAGTATTTATCAGATAATATGAAGTGCACATTGTAATGTGCCCGTTAGAATGACTCATTCTGTGAACTGAAGTCCAGCTACACCCAAAGGCACCACACTTTGATGGAGGACATTATGATGTGTGTGTTCCCCTCTACTCTAGCCCAATGGAGAAAGACCAGGGGGTACATACCCCACCTATCAACAGACCAAGTCAAAGCTGGGAAAGCTGTGAGGACTTGCACAGCAGAAGCATAACTTGAGTCTCACTATTAGCCATGATATGAGCTTTAAAAATATTACTTTGGGGGGGGGGAGGGGGGCTGAAAAAAATTACTTCCTCTTGCAAACAGCTGGCCTAAAATCAAGGAAGACCCTAAAGAAATGAACAGATGTTTACACAGATACATGCACACATGCTCAGCCACCCACATGTATGCACACACTTCTTTCTCTGAAAATGTCAAGTTTGTTTCAGGTGTGGTGGGGAGGTGGGTACTGAAATGAAAAAGGTTTTGTTGTATGTTTTAATTGCATTCTCCATTCTTGTAGGCATAGGTAAAGCCCTGTCTCTGCTGGGACTTAGAATTGACTTGTGTTCGGCCACAGCACGAAGCTCTCATTGTTGATTAATCCCTATGTAGATATGATTGGGATTTATCGGTGGACATTTTTAAATAGGGTTAGTGTGTTATTGATCTTCAGGATCCATAAAGGAGTGAACGTTTAGGTAGCTGTTGTCCAGCAACAATTTATTTAATTTGTACAAAGTTGATAATCCGAAGGAACTTGTTATTTCCCTTTGCTTCTTTACATTATATTAAACTCACTATTTTACCACACGAACCTACAAAAACAATGCATTGACTTCTTGCTTTTGAATTTTTGCTATGCTAAGTAATCCACAAACCATTAGATTTGAAACAAGAAGCATCTATTCATCATGCCTTAATATAAAAATTTAATTAGTCATTATATAGCAGCTACGTCTTCAATTCAAAGGTGAAAAAAGATAAAAATTTATTTAAATGTTTAATTTCAAAATTAAGCAAAAGCATTACACTATGCACAAATGCGTTTAAATGAATTTGCTGTAATTTGTTTCAAAACTGTCTTACAATCCATATTTTAATTGTTAGTCAACCAAATCCATAAAATAGCCTTTGCAGCAACTGGCACAAATGACACCACACTATTAGCTAATGAAGTGGCCAATGTCAAAAGAATGAGAACTTAGTCTTCATGTTTTGCATGCATGCATGGGTTGACATCACTCATTTTTCCTTAAACTTTATAAAAGTTATTGAAAAGAAAAAATTCTGTGTGATTTAAGATGTTTACCAAGAGAAAGGCATTCTAGTCACATCAACATTCCTACAGTCAATGTTTACAAGGGGACACATCTTCAGTGTACCACTTGGAGCTTTTTACTTGACACTGGCTTCTTGGAGGGTCATGGTTTAACAGGGCACATTCATTTATCATGAGGTCTGTCATCAGGCTACCATCAGGAGCCTACCCTCCCAATGACCTGTGCCCAGGCACAGCTCCTTTTCATGTGAGATCAGAGTTAATTAAGGTTGGTCAGTGAGAAATCCCCTGCTGACCAAGGAGTTACCTTTTCCAAAAAAAGAAAAAAAAATGCTCTACTCCTACACCACTGTTCTATTATTGAAGAAATTCAAAAACCACCTCCATTCAATTTACCATCCAATGTCATGGAAGTTATCTGAACTGCCTGGAGCAAGGGTCAAAATCTGGTTGACAGGACAGGAGACTTAGCTCCTAAAATATTCAGCAGGGAAGTCTGCTAAGACCTTCCTCTGGTTATGCAAAGGGAAGTGTGCAGAAGAAATTATTTTTACACCCTAAAAATGCATAGAGCACAAATTTTTCTGTTAGGCAGGACTTGGACACATCTATGTTTATCAATACCAGGAAACAAACATTGCATATGAAGCACCCTCCCCATTGGCCTATGTTCTCACCCAATGTTATTGTTCGGAAGACTGTGGGCAAACTGGGCGTGATTCCATCTCCTATAGACTGGATCCTAATCACCCCAGTCCTATGCTACCATTCGTGTGGATCTTCAAATTACTTCAGGCCAATATATATTATCTTTTTTTTTTTAATTTTTGTGTAGAAGAACTGGGGTGTAGGGCAGAGGTGTGGGGGGTGAGAGGATTCACCAGTGACAGAGTGGACAGCAAAACAGGCAGATCGACAGAAATATACTGCTGAGGGAAATAGTGGGCGAGACAGGAGAGGTCTGCTACACCATGTGGGAAGCTTCCTGGCTGGGGATGGAACGCATTCCCAGAGGTGATAGCACTGAGACTTAACCCCTAGGCCACCAGGGAGCCCCTATATTAATTTTCAGATTGTAAGTACCTGAAAAGGAGACTGTTCAGTAGAGTAACAATTGCAATAAACACACACAATAAATGCAGTATTAAACACTTGGTTTAATGGAAGTGACTGATTTTTTTTGTTTCTCCATTTAATCTTCACCATTAGTGCATCTTTTTCAGAAGCCTTGTGCTCTGTGATGACGAAGTGTCAAGTCAGCAATAGAGAATACTTAGAGCTGGAGGAGCATTTGGATTGTTAGATTATTAAGGCTCATAAGAGCCTTATGAGCTCTAGATTGTTTAGGATTACAAGTGTCAGTTCTGCAATAGGTAACTTGTGTTCTTTTTATTTTTAAAAAAGATTTTATTTATTTATTTTTGCATAGAAGAACTGGGTGTAGGCCAGAGGTGGGGGGTAAGAGGATTCACCAGAGACAGAGTGGGGAGCAGAATAGGCAGATCTACTGAAATATACTGCTGAGGGGAGCAGTGGGCGAGACAGGAGAGGTCTGCTGCACCATGTGGGTCAGCTCCCTGGCTAGGGATTGAACTCAGGCCATAGAGGTGGTAGCACTGAAACTTAATTCCTAAGCCACCATTGAGGCTCCTTCTGTGTTCTTTTTAAATAAACAATCATTAGTATGAAAGCTTAGGACAGTATGAATGCGATCCATTTTAAAACCTTAAAGTTTTCCCTATTCGATATGTCATTTTAAAACCTTAAAGTTTTCCCTATTCGATATGTTTTGTCTACAACCAATATTTTACCCAATACTGTCTCCATTATTGCTCAATGCTGAAGTTCCAGACATCTATGGAGACACATGGATCTCTGAGAGCCACCTTAGAAAGGAAAGCATTGGGGCCTCCCTAGTGGTGCAAGGGGTTAAGTCTCAGCCTATGAAGCTATCCACAGTCACTGCAGCATGAGTTCGATACCAGGTCAGGGAGCTAACCCACATGGCACAGCAGACCGCTACTGTCTCACCCACTGCTTCAGCAGTGTACTTCAGTCAATCTGCCTGTTCTGCTCCCCACTCTGTCCCTGGTGAATCCTCTCACCCCCCACCTCTGGCCTACAATCCATCTCTTGTATGCATAAATAAATAAATCTTTTTCAAAAAGAAAGGAAAGCATCACAGAGAGGATCTGGAAAATACTTTACTAGTTCAATATCAGAGCTTACCATGTAATGGTTGAAGCTTAGGAAGGAAATTGGCCTATTAATATCTTACTGTTTTCTGACTTCTTATGTTTCTGTCCATTCTAAATCATAGGATTAAATAGAACCTCTTCAAAATAGTTAAGTAATTACACTAATGTAACTTTTATTCTAAATTTGAATCCCTACATTTTTGAAAGCAAATACACAGACGCAGCTACAAACGATTAGCTTTTTAAAAAATAATCCTTTTTTAATCTAAAGCAACTGTAGGCCAATTTACTATTTAACCCTAAAAAGATGTAGTTCACTTAGAAGTACAAAACAAATGTAACTACTTGTGTGCTAACAAAATAATTGTGTAAAACTTGGTTTCAATGTTGTCATTTAAAGTAGATCCCAAACAGGGCCTCCCTGGTGTGGTAAGGGGTTAAGTCTCAGCCTATGAAGCTATTGCCAGGGACTGCAGCAGAGTTTGATCCCCAGCCAGGGAGATTCCCACATGGTGCAGCAAACCTCTACTGCCTCGCCCGCTGCTCCCCTCAGCAATGTATTTCAGTCAATCCGCCTGTTATGCTCCCCACTCTGTTTCTGGTGAGTCCTCTCACCCTCCACACCTCTGGCCTGCACCCCAGTTCTTGTATGCATAAATAAATAAATCTTTTTTTAAAATAATAAAATAAAATAAATCCCAAGCAAACTGTGTTAGTCAAGGTCAAAAAAAAGAGTAATAGGAATTGGAATGTTTCAATTTTAGGTTGTCACGGCCTGTAACTTGTCATGTCACATGGATAATCTTTAGATTTTCAGTTTCTTCTTTCTGGAAAAAAAGGCACAGCTTACAGAGCTGAAATATTGTGATGGTTTCAGTACCATAAAAAATGCTTCATGGGGATGTTTTAATTCTAAATCCAAAAATGCCTTTAAAAATGTGTAAAATAAAATGAAGAAAGACAAGTAAGCAGGAAGTCAGGTAAGTGTGCACCTTAACATTCTGGCAAGAAAAGATCCATGCAAGGAAATTTTGAGCCACTATTATAGCTAAGGCAATGTTTGGGCTACTCTTTTTATACAGTCTTCGACTTAAAATAACGACAGGTTTTGCATATCTAAGTAGAGGAGAAATATAACAAGACTGGGAGGTTGAGTTGGTCAAGATCTCATGTTAATTTTAAGCTTCTTCTGAATCGGTTTATGAAATCTAAAATTACATAGAAAACACTTTTCTGGAAAAATCTAAAGTGTCCATAATGGAGAAACTTTATAAAATCAGTCACTAATATTAAAGTTGAGAGATCTCTATGTTTGTAACCAGTAACATATATAAACCTTCTGACCCTTAAGACTTAAGTGGCCAAGAGTGAGCAGTCATGTTATCCATCATAAGGGAACTGAGTTTTTGAAAGCAACATTAGCACACTTTCCAAGGCTCATTAAACACTATTCTTAGCCATTGTGTTTCTAGTGTCAAAATCAGTTTCCTTCTAAATTAAACAATTTGAAATACAATCACTTTTCATTACACATATTTTGAAAACTAATCCTGCTTAGAGAATGGGATGGACATGTCCACTGAACTGTTCTTTTAAATTTAGGGCTCCTTTAATTTTCATGTTTTCTAAGACTTGTTAAATTTACATGTTAAATATCTGTAGTCACTGTGCCTTCCTAAGATTTTATAAACTTTAAAAAAGTCTTAGATGAAATTAATGCAATCCAAGTTTTGCTGACAGTCAAAGTTCTGGAAGGGAAAATAACCTTTTATTGGAAGCATGTTAACTTTGCAAGAAATAATTTACTGGATCTTATTTTCGCTCACTTCAGTACATGATACTAAGGCCTTCCTCATGAATAGCCAAGGAAGTCATTTGTACTCAAAACCTGGAGAATATTGGCTTTAATTCTTGGGGCACTTTCACTCATACACTTTGACTAACCTAATTAGAACTTTGTTTCTCTGATGGAAGAAAAAAACAAAGCACTGATTCTGTTACCACTTGGCCATCAATCCAACAGGCTTTAAAATAATTTATGAACCAGCTCAGAATGAAAGACTCTGTAGAGAGGTGGTACGGTCCTCAATGTTGGAGCTGTCCCCACAAAGTTAAAACCCAACCCACTGGGATGAGATTGATGTACTGAGCTAAGGGTTGGACTCCCATACATGAATCTAGGAGTCTGAGAACTCTTTCCCCTCATTTATCTATTTTTCTTATCTCTTTTTCTGCCAGCCAACTCTGTTTTTTCCCTATTACATTCCCTTTATGACTCCTTGCTCTTACTCCCTCACTTTGTTGATTTCTCTGATCTTTAACCTGCTTGTTATTTTAAACATATGCTAAAAGAAAATTATAAAAATTAGACAAATAAGATCTCTTTCTTTAAAGTGTTTATTGGTTAAGCTGGACATAAACAAGTAAATATGTATATATAACTTATACTTATAAAATTCTTTCTGAATAACTGTAAAATGACACTGTATTTATGTGTTATCCTAGGGAAGATATGATGTGGGAGTAGCTAACCCAGCTCAGGGAGTGAGGGACCTCTCTCAGAAGAACAATGTTGAAGGTAAGACCAGAAGAATGAGTGTATGTTTGCTAAAGCGAACACTGGGTTTTCATTCCCTCTCCTTCAAAGACTTTACAATCTTTAAATCCTCTAAGTTTCATCTTTACTATTACACAATTGTCTTCTTTTATCAGTTGCCCTTCAATTCTCTTGTTTCTACAACTTTGCTTTCCTTGACCTCTTTGCAAAGAGGAGAAAGCCCTATTGTCTTTTTCCAGTGCTCTGGTTTGCACCTTTTTTTTTTTTAAGTTCTGTAATTTACCTGAATTCACTTGCCACTGAAAAAAAAATTCCACAAGTGAACAGTCTCAATTAGATGTGCACAGGTCACATTGTGCTTTTTAAAATCATATTTCAAAATCATGGAAGAGGTCTGGAATGGAGCTGTAGCAATGAGGAGAACAAAAGGAAATGATCAAATGTGATACATTAATCACGACTTAAGTTGTCCGTCCTTTTTGCTTTCTTCCTGCCAATACCATGGATTGTCCAGAATCAAGAGGAACTATTTCCAGCCCAAATGTCCTTATCCAAGATGTTAAAAACATAAGTAGCCAACAGTAATGTTACCTAATATTTTTAGGTTGTGTTGGTATACCTAGAGATTAAGGTTCCCAATCTACTTTCTCTTTGGGAACCTTGACCAGTTAAGAATATCCCAGCAGGAGGACTCATCTAAAAGAAATATCTTTGGGGAACTATTTTTCTAGTAGTTGGGTAACTTAGATTTTTGTTCTGAATCTTAAGTCTAGATTCATTCATGAGAATATGGCCAGTCCAGCCAAGAATGGGGTCAGTGGAACCAGAAGATGGTCCAGATCCAGATGGAAGTGCGACAATATTACAGATCTGTTGGGAGAGAATCTTCCCAAGCTTGTGGACATATTTCTGCTAATCTCTTCTCCTTATGCTCACATACAGTTTCTTAGAAGGTGAACCACTATGGAACCATGCAAGGGACTTAGACCCAGAGGAATGACTAGGATATGGTTTCAGCCAGGTCAGTTAGCATTTATTGAGTTACTGCTGTGTGCTAGTCACTGTACTGGAGTCAAAATTGTGAAAATGGATCAGAAATAGCCCTTACTCTTGAAGGGCTGTTAACCCTGAGCAACCTCTTAGAACATGTGGCACCTAGAAGTAAGTCAAGTGAATACCAAGAAGCTTATCTAAGTCAACAATATAGATCATGTCAAAACTATGAACACCTTGCTTTTAAAACACATTTTTTAGTATAAGGAGTCTTAAGTTCCTTACTAATAAGTGATTCTCTTTAGTAAAATTCAGTTAACTTCACAAAATAAGACACCTACTCAATGGTAAATATATAGCACAAGAAAAACAATCACGTTATATATTGAAATAAAATACTGGTTAATTGATGATTATTGCATGAATACCTTTTAAGTGACAATGCTCAAAATGTTATAAAACAATTTCCTATGACTGTCTAGAATCAAGTTGGATATAAACCTAGAATGATGACTTGTTATGAAATGCCATCAGAATTAAATTTGATATGATTCATGTTTTGTTTCATGAAATCATAACAGAAAAATACTGTATTCTCAAATATTATAAGAATAGTCCCTGGTGGCACAGTGGTTGAGCACTGTGCTGTGGAGCTGTTGGCAGAGTGCGATGAGAGTTCGACGCCTAGCCGGGGAGAGTCCCACATGGTGCGGCAGACCTCTCCTGCCTCGCCCGCTGCTCCCCTCAGCAGTGTATTTCTGATCTGCCTGTTCTGCTCCCCACTCTGTCTCTGGTGAGCCCTCTCGCTGCCACACGCCTCTGGCCTGTACCCCAGCTTGTATGTATAAATAAAGAAATCTTTTAAAAAAAAAAAAAGAATATATATTTCTTAAGAGGAGTTTCTCTTCCCAGTTTTATACTTAGCATTGCCCCAAAATGTCAGTGAATTACTCCAGCAGAGTAAACCCATGCCATTGTGCTTGAATTATAAAACACATTGGAAAAAACAACTATTTCTATATTTCAGAACTTTACTCCTTCTAAAAAGAGATACCTCTAGATCACTAGGTTCCATGTTAGCCCAAAAAGATTAAAGGGAAATAAAAAGTCCTGAAAGTTAGCATTTGTGTTAGTTTCTTAAATGTCCCATTTGCCTTCCAAATGACTTTGTGTGGCAAATACTTTGCAGAAGGTACTGTTTGCTTGCCAGCTGAATGGGATGGGGTGGTGTTTTTTTTTTTGTTTTTTTTTTTAATTCATTGAGGTAATATTGGTTTATACTGTTGTTTGTATTTTGGGCCCATGGGACACTCCAGTCCCTCTTTCAGGTGTTCTTACCACCATCAAAATATCATCATTTACCACCGTCATCTGCTGTAAGAACCATTCTCAATTTGTACATCAACAATGTGTATGAAATACATAACCCTACCCTCAAGAAGTGATAGGTACACAAAATCCCTTCTAGGGCAACACATTTACTCAATTCCCATACTTTCCCCCCCTCTAGTTCTAGTAAAATTCCCCATGGAAACGATTTTGAAGTGATAAAAATTTCCAAAGAACAAAAATCTGATCCAGTAGGAGCTATTAAATGGAAAAGAGAGCTAAACAGTCTTTTCCAAAAAGCAAGGAATATCATTAATCATCAATGAAATGCTTTAACAAGAGTTTACATTGCTTTTTCAAATTGTTTGTAATCCCCTCTGGTATATCTCTGCCTTTGCATCTGTTTACATATCAGAAAACTCAAACAGCATGTACGTCACCACTCCTCATGATTCTCATCCAAAGCATCAGTCACTTGACCTCACTGTTCACTATTTCATTGGAACAAAAAATAAAACTCAATAGATGGCAGGATAAGATTTTTCTCAGATTCAGATAAACATGATCATATTTTAGTATGGAAGTGTCCCCTCCAAGTAATTGATCAAAAAAGGAGGCAAGGCATTTTTCTCTTTCTTGACTTCTTACAAGTTTGAGTATCTGAAAGGGATGATGTAAGGTGGAACAAGAGGCAAAAGGATCAACAGAATTTGAAGAAATGTTTCTACTTTCAAAAAGGTATAAAGACTGGCAGTCAAACAGGCAATTGCAAGGCCCTGGTTATGGCAGCCATGGGCTGAACATTCACAACCTCCAGGAATATTCTGGGTAAATGTTGGTAGAAGGAGCATGGATTTCAAAATCAGAAAAATTTATGTTTGAATCCTAGTCTGGTCTACCATAAGCATGTGGCTAAGTTTCTCTGTGTCTCAGGGCTTCAACCTTAAAACAAAGGTAAAGAGTGGGATGGTTATTATGATGCTCACTGCAGCGGACATACATAGCTCTTGTGCTCAGGAGGCCCCAGGGTGGATTCCTTCCTCTTCTCTTGGGGACAGACTTAGGGATCCCCCCCTCATTCATGCCACTTCAGTTTTCAGGGTCAAATAAATATACATCAGGTCCTCCCTGGAGTCCAGTTTCATTAAGTAAAAGCTCTAAGACTTGGCACTTGCTGGGATCTAAAGGGGCACAGAGAAAAAGACACTTGATTCCTGGAAATAATCTGGCAGAGGGTGTTTTCCAAGGACCTGCCTGATGACAGCGTCTCCAGAAGGAAAGCACCACCTCCTCCTCTGGGTAATCAGAGTTCACCGAATTCGCTCGTAGGAAACAGTTTGGAAGCCTATATAACTTCATGTTTTTAGTGGCTTTGGGATCTTTTTTTTTTTTTTAACTTAAATTTTTGGGGAAGGTTCTTGAATACACCTCATAAGAAAACTCACATGATTAAAACTCCATCTTAATGGAGACTTCAATGGTGTCTGCCACACACAGCAGTGGAATCTCCCAAGGCCACTTCAAGCTGGAGTAACAGTGGCTTCTCACATTCTTTGGAGATGGGAAAATTCCAAAGATAGAATGGTTTTGAAAGAAGGGAAAGAGCAGCACACTCTCTCTCCCTGGCGTCTTTTCCCTTCTCCTTTCCATTTTGGCCCTAAGGCCTGGTGAGAGGAGGGAGGTTTGGAGTCTGACAAAGTCAGACTGAAATAATTCATTTTACTCACCATTTCTCTGAATTTTGGGAAAGTATTTCATTTATTTAACCCTTAGTTCCTCACATTTAAGCACACTGTACCTACCTCTTGGCACTAAGTAAAACCGTGTGTGTGTGTGTGTGTGCGCGCGCGCACCCAATAATCCATGAGATTTTAGTTGATTCCTCCTTTTCCCTTCCCCCAAAGCACACAGCCTTACCACATCCTCTAGAAGCAGGTCCCCCATCAGAGATCCTGTGACTAAACTCCCAAAGCTGCAGAGCTTCCTGTACTCTCAACCTGAGAGTCCTCAATCTCTGTCCTCCCTCATCGTGTCATAGTATTCATAAGAGGCCAGCAGCTCCAAGATGATATGCTGCCTTCACCATGGCCTTGTACCTTATCTAAAAGATGGTTAAGAACAGGTAGCTCTTCCATTGGACCAGCTGTCTCACACACAGGTGCTATTTAGAAGGACCAAGCCTTTATTCACTATTATTTTCTTGGCCAAACTATAGTCTGCTATCAGTTCTGAAAAGAAAAGGCTGGGTGCTGCACAGTGGGATGGGAGATTGGTAACATGGCCCCGAGGTTACATAGCTCCTCCCGTCGAGAGAACCCAGTCTCCTCACCTGCTTCACTCTGGGTTAGAACTTGCTTTGACCAATTGAATGTGGTGGGAGGCCTCAAAAGGCCTTGAGGCTTCCCACCATTGCCCTCTTGGACAGCCCCTGCCTCCATTAAGGGAGCTGGGGAAAGACCACTGAATGACAAAAGAGCATGTGTAGAGGGACAGCTAGCAGCAAGGCACGCGCTGAAATGCCAGGTGACCACAGCTGCATGAGTGGCTCAGGTGAGGCTGAAGGAAAATCACCTGCTGAGTCCAGCCCAGATTTCTAATCCACGGACTCATGAGACAACAAATTCTTGTTTTAGGCCACTAAGTTTTGGAACAGGCTGTTATGTAGCAATAGAAAACAGATATAAAGCTCTCATGACTCGGCCTCTCAACAGCAGTGATTCCATAGTGGGTGCTCTGTATTTGTAATAAGAATCAAAGTGGAGTTCACAAAATAGCCCACACTATACCTAAAATAGCCCACACTATATCTGCCCTAGAGGAACCCCCAGATGCTCTCGGAGAAAGAAAAGCAGCTTGGCTTCTTGGCGTTTTCACAAGAAGAGTCCCAGTAGCCATGAGAGGCCAATTCTGTCTCTGATCAGGCAGTGACTTCTCTCCATGGGGACAGATTCTGGCACAACATGAAAGTCAGCAGAAGCACACTCTCCAACAGGCAGACTTCAGCTACGCACAACAGGGCACACTGATCCCAGCAGCGGAAATACAGATACAGAGACTCAGTCATGGAGGCAAAATATCAGGTGGCTTCAGACAGCATTGTGTAGGGCACTGGAGGGAAGCAGGGCTGAACCCAGGCACACGGGTGCCCAGACGGGCCAATACTCTGGCACCTTTCAAAAATGGGTCTGTAGATAATTGCCAATATTTACATAAAAGAAAGACTTGGGCCTCCCTGGTGGCGCAACGGGTTAAGTCTCAGCCTATGAAGCTATCTGCAGCCACTGCAGCACGAGTTCAATCCCCGGCCAGGGAGTTTACCACATGGTGCAGCAGACCTCTCCTGCCTCACCCGCTGCTCCACTCAGCAGTGTATTTCAGTAGATCTGCCTGTTCTGCTCCCCACTCTGTCTCTGATGAATCCTCTCACCACCCGACACTTCTGGCCTACACCCCAGTTCTTGTGCATGAATAAATAAATCTTTAAAAAAAAAAAAAAAGAACGACTGAGTGTTCTGTGGTGTGAGGCACGGGAAGACTGCAACGTGCTTATCATCTAGACCATGATTTGGTGCTGACTCCTAAATCACATAGTAAACTTGGCAGAACACACCCCCTTTCCTTGGAAGGCCACTTGCACACATCTACTGATTTACATGACCTGAGCACTATATCTCAGTATTCCTTCTGCCACACTCAACCAACACAAACTCTTCCTGGCAAGAATCCTCTGTTTCCAGGTCTCCCTGGTAGCACAACAGGTTAAGTCGCAGCACTATGACGCTATCCAGAGCCAATGCAACACGAGTTCAATCCCCAGCCAGAGAGAATCCCACATGGCACAGCAGACCTCTCCTGCCTGGCCTGCTACTCCCCTCAGCAGTGTATTTCGGTTGATCTGCCTTTTCTGCTCCCCACTCTATCTATGGTGAATCCTCTCACCGCCCTACACCCCTGGCCTACACCTCAGCTTGTATGCATAAATAATAAACCTTTAAAAAAAAAAAAAGAATTCTCTGTTTCCTCTACGTTGTTATATGTTTAATGATGATGAAGGCCTGAGCAGGTTCCTCCCAGGTAGCCGGGTCTCTCAAACTAGCCCTGGGCAGGGGCTCTCAAAACATGCTGGTAGTGTGTTAGCATCACCCCAGATCTGTGAAATCAAAAACCCTTGGGTGGGGCTGTAGCATGTGCAGCAAAGTCTCCAGGTGATTCCAATGTAAGATAAGATCAGATTCTTAACCTCAGCCATCCATGAGCTTGGAATCGCCCTGTAGCTTTTAAATGACACATCTGGGTTCAACTCAAGAGATTGTGATTAAATTGGTCAGGGGTGCAGCCAGGACAAGAGGATTTTTAAAAGCTCCCCAGATGATTGTAATGTAAAGCCAAGGCTGTAGACCTCGACCCTGGATGCAAAGGGTTTCACAGAAATCAGCTGCAGACTAATTACTAATCAGGGTTTTGTTAAAGGTGGCATTGAGTTTAAGTGGTTTCATATTTGTATGTAAAAGCCTAAGCTTTTTCCATTCATACAAGGTTCACTTTAGGCCTCTTTTAACAAAAGAATTTATAACAACTCATTGTTACAGCTTTGCTTGTGCAGACCACATGGGTGGGTCTGTGGCTTGCAAGGAAATCCATTCACACTCCACCCACTAAATAGAAGGAGAGAAGACCAAGCTGAGAAAAGTGCCTGTAAGCACTGTGATAATCTGTGAAAAGACAAAAAAGCATTTGGCAAGATTTGCAATACTGAAACCAGGAAGAAGGCACATTAAATTTCAAGCCAGTAAGAAACACAAAGAAAATTGTTATCAGTGGCAGCAAGGAACAGCGAGACAGTGACACCTGATGAGAAGGACTCGAGGTGATCCCGACCTTCTCTGCTTCTCACCACCAAATCATTTTGTTTTGGAAGCAAATGCCTTGTAAAACTGTTTCAGGGCAGCCCCAATATAAAATGGGGTGCCTGTCTGTGGGTTCTCACCTGTGCGCTTAAAAGGAACTTCTAAAACTCAACTGCAGACACACACAATAAAATTAATAAAGGGTTCATTTACAAAAAAGGGAAGGGAAAAAGATAAAGAATAAATTGGTGAATGCATCCTACCAGTTCCGCTGAGCTGGAATCTCAATGGCACACTCCAAAAACCTGGCGATCCACAACCACGAGCAACAGCCCCCTCAAAGCTCACATGTCTGGTTTTTAAATACCAAAAACCCTTGCTTAACTCCACCCTCAGTCCTCAGCATCCTTCCTTCGGTGATGATGGCATTATGGGATTCGTAGTCCTAGATGTCTTGGATCTCTCTGGCTTGAGGTGGGGGTGGGGTCCTGGGACACTCCCCTTTCCTGAGGACCACCCTCTTACAGAATTTTTATTAATGGTTAAAACTGATCTACTTAATGGACATTTTACTATTTTCCACCATGACCATATTTCCTAAGACCTCGATCTTGCCACCAGTGATTCGGTTAACCTCGGTATTCTTCAAAACCACAACCTCTGTTTACTTAGATTATAGGCTCCTGATGAAGCCTAAGATTTTATACAATCATGAAGTAGGACATAGGTGTCGCAGCAGGAGATGGCACACAAGAACAACATGGGAACCAGAAGAGGCAGGTTCAGATCTAGTCTCTTAGTTCACACAGGTCAGAGGTCATCGCTACAGTGAAGAGGAATTGGACCCTGGCACCACAATTGACTATGAATCCCTTACTTAAATCAGCACATCTCAGCTTTTAATGGGCAAACAAAACATCTGGGGATTTTATTAAAAATTAGACTCTGAGGGCCTCCCTAGTGGCACAGTGGGTTAAGTGTCAGCACTATGAAGCTATCAGCAGCCACTGCAGCACGAGTTCATTCCCTGGCCAGGGAGCTTCCCACATGGAGCAGCAGACCTCTCCTGACTCGCCCAGTGATCTCCTCAGCAGTGTATTTCAGTCAATCCACCTGTTCTGCTCCCCACTCTGTCTCTAGTGAATCCTCTCACCACCCCACACATCTGGCCTACACCCCAGCTCTTGTATGCATAAATAAATAAATCTTTTAAAAAATTAGGCTCTGATTTATTAAATTCCCAGGGGCTGTTACTGAGGCTTCCCCTTGAGCCACACTCTTGTTGTGGGTGTGAGCAGAGTGTGGGGTTGGGAGTGGGAGTGCAGGAAGGAAGGCATCAATTTGAGGCCAAACCATGATATTGAGATTTTTATGAACGCATCTCGCACCTAGTTGGATTGTCAAACTGTTACAGGGCAGCCCCGATATAAATGGGGTGCCTGTCTAGGTTCTTACCCGTGCACTTAAAAGGGACTTAAAAGACTCAACTGCAGAAACACACAATAAAATTAATAAAAGAGTTTATCTACAAAAAGGGAAAGGAAAAAGATAAAGAATAAATTGGTGAATGCGTCCTACCAGTTCTGCTGAGCTGGAACCTTGTGGCCCACTCAAAAAAAAAAGTGGGCAATCCACAACCACGAGAAATAGCCCCCCTCCAAGCTCACAGGTCTGGTATTTAAATCCCCCAAACCATTTCTTAACTCCACCCTCAGTCCTCAGCATCCTTCTTTCAGCGATGATGGCATTCTGGGATTCGTAGTCCTAGGTGTCTTGGATCTGTCTGGCTTGAGGTGGGGGTGGGGTCCTGGGACACTCCCCTTTCCTGAGGACCTCCCTCTTACATTACCAGGAATCTACTTTTTGGATGAAGTATTGAGGAGAACCCATACTAAAGAAATTGGAAATGGGGTATTAGCCTGGTCCCCATAACAAAGACTCCTCTTGAAACAGAGCACTGCTTCTGAGTGTGGCCAGGTCTCTGTCATTCAGATTTATATCACAACCCAGCACCCAGTGACTCAGGTCTGAGTCTATGAGGTCGAGTAAGTGAAATCAAAATCTGAGAACACGTAAAACTGTGTAAGACACTATAGAATAGTCAAAATGCTTGGCCCATTCCCAACTGAGACTAAGACAGAACTTCTGCACAAAGGCCAGCTTCAGTGGCTCAGAGGTCCGATAAGCATCATGGCAAAAAGGAAGGGGTTACTGGGATGGTTATCTAAGGGGGGGGTGAAGATCTCAGCCACTCACTGCAGAGGATAAACATTGAGAACTGTTCTTCTAAGAAATCTGCCATAATTGAGGCCAAGCAGACAAGCAGGAATACATCAATATACAGGAATAAATTCATATCTGTCCCTGAGAGATTTCGTCTTTGAAGTGATAGTGTTGCTACATCACCCATCTGTCCATCCATCCGTCTGTCTGTCCGTACATCCAACACTTATGAGCGCCTCTGTGCCAGGTGAAATGCAGGTGTAACTAATCTAACATCTGCTGACCTAGGATCTAAGGACAACTGAGCCATGCTCTCTCTTCCCAAGGACACAGACATAAACAAAATACTAACAATGCAAGGTGAGAGGATCTTAAGAGGGGCACATATAGAGCAACAGGAAAGCAGAAGAAATCACTGATTCTGTCTGGACTAAAGGGACTTTCTTGGCGGTCATTTCTGAACTGGATTTTGAAGGTGGGCAGGAAGAGATGTAGAGGGAGGAAAAGGCTCTTGCACGCACAAAAACAGAAAAAACACGGAGTGATGCAAGTGTAAGGCCCATTTCAAGAACGGTGAGTAATTTCTTTGACTGGGATAGAGCTTGTGGAGCTGGAACACTGGGTATATGGAGGGAAGTGGTGAAAGATGAAGCTAGTACTAGAAGCCACAACTATTTAAGCCACAGCAGTTCAAAAGAAGTGTCCCAACTGCTCACAAGGAAAATTAATCTTCTCACCAAATCTCTCAGTGCACTACTAAGCTGCCATACTTTTGATGTTTTCAACTTAAACCCTTATGGGCGTTAAGAATATTTCACATTAAAAAAAGATGCCAGAGTGAAAAAAGAAGTTTCAGTATTATAGTAATATCATTCAACAAATATTTGGACATCTCTGGGGGTAGAGAAAATATAAAGGTGAAGAAGAAAGGTTATCTGTAGTATGAACATCAAGTTCTGTTCCCAGGTCTGCCACCAGCCAGCTGTTGACCTAGAAAAAAATCCCTTACAGCTTTGGGCCAATATTCTCCTCTCTGAAATGAGCAGATTAGATCTAAGAGTCCCATCTAGCTCTCACAATGTATGTACCCGTGAGACAAGAGTAAGTCACTCAAGATGCTCCAAATCAAGGAGAGGAGCAATAATCAGAAATGACTCCAGGTTTACCAAGACTGATGGGAAATCCCCAGGAATTCTTGACATCCCCCCACATCCGCCCCAGCAGCAATGCAGGAAATCTAGTCCACTATCTTCAGCAGACTCAATGGAACCACTTCCTTAATGAAACCCCCCTGCAGTCCCAGATGCAAAGCCAGAGGTTTTCCTTTTTGAGCCCTCCCTCAATTACCCCATTCCTCCCATTTCCTTCCCCTCCCTCAATCTGGTATAAAATCCAGTAAGTTAATCAACAGCTTACAATTTCCAAGGCACCCAAGTGTGTGAGGAATCAACAATGATCCTGGAAAGTGTCTGACAGGAGAACTCGTCATTCCTTACAAGCTTCCCCAGTAGACTTAAGACCAAAAGAACAAAATGAAACCCTCCATCAAATTGTTTAAACCAAATGCAACAAATGCTTTTAACCATCCCTAACAATATATTTTTACTTTAAAAAAAATAGGATCTAATGTTATTCCAAATATGCTTCCACCCCTACCCACAATCACAAATACTCTGGAAAGTTACATTTACTTGATATCCAAACAAAACCAGCAAGCTTTGCATTTAAAACCAACTGACTCCCAGAGAGAATTGCTTTCTCTCCATTCTTATGCCCACTCCCATACATATTTCCATTTAAAACACTACAGAAGCTACTTACTCTGTTATTTGTTTCTTGCTTTGCAGAACTTCCCAAGGCAGAGTAAACATCAGTTATAACTTTGTGATCAGCTGGATAACTTACCTCAAGGACATTACATTTGGGGGGACGGGGTCAATATAAAACCATTTTTTGCAAAATATTTTGAACTTCTTTCAGTAGATTTTGATAAGAAGAACAAAATGATTATCTGTTATGATCTTAAAATCACATAAAGTAGGTTAAATTTTAAATAAGAGGTTTAGTATCCTCATTGACATCTGAAATTCTTTTAGGATAAAAGCTATTTTGAGATCAAATAAGTGAGCATCAGTAAAAAAAAAAAAAAAACAAGAAATGCACAAGGGTTTTAAATGATTGGTGTACTTACAAGAGATAATATAACTAAGTGATGAAATAGAATCCATTTCCTAGAGTTACACATTCTGCTAAAAAACCAAGAAAATGATTCCTACTAACTTTTGCATCTTTTAACAGCTTAGATCTTGCAACCCACTAAAGACCAAGTCAATTGGTTGGTCAGGTGCCTTCTACTAGAGAAAAGGAAAATACAGTGTGATTCCTGAGAGCAGGGAAAGCCAGTCTTCACAGTCCAAGCTCTGTCTTCACAGGTCATCCATTCCAAATGTAAATATGGAAAAGGGAGAGACAACCTATTCAGCTTATTTCTTGGAATCATTCATTGATATTCAAAGTTAGAAAAGGCTTTTTGAGCTACCGATTTGACTTCTAAATTTTACATAGGAAAACAAAAACTACTTAGTGATCACTAGAAAAGAAGCTGGATAGATTATTATTAGAATTAGATAATATTAGAATTTTCAGCTGGGAGAGAAAGAGTTGAAATAAAGTAGGTAAGGTAAAGTATTGAGAAACTACAGATGACTACCCACAGTGCATCTGCAACATGATCCATCAGTTGGAAAACTATGGACTGACAAAAGGCTAAATAATTAACATTTCAGATATGTAATCTGGAAAAACAAAACCAAAAAGATGTGGCTTCATTAAGCCCAGAGAAATCAAACAAACAAAAAATTGAAAATGGTTATTTATATAAATTAGTTTCATTATGAGCGCTATATTATACTCAATTTGTAAATGGGTATTATTTTCACACACATTTTGCTTTAACTTCATATTAACAATATAGAATTCCCTCACAAAATTCATAACATTTCCAATTAGTTATAACAAATTGTAAACGTCAGCTACTGAAGAAAAAGGCGGCAGAAAATTGGGGCAGAATGGGTCTGTGACTTTAATCAAGAACATGATGACTTGAAAGTAAGAAATAAGACTTTGAGATACAGAAAAGGAAGACTAGGAACCTTTTTAGAGGAAGAGATTGCAATTCAGAAGACTTGAAAATATCTCAGTTACTGGCATCATTTTCTCAGGACATTTGGAAGTAGGTTAATATATGCTTTAAGGGGAAATGCATTATCTACGGGGTTATTTACACCTCAGGGCAGGCATTCACACTGGCAAACGAACACAATATTACTAACTGATAAATATTTGAAGGTGAGTAGATCTAGGTCCTTGGTGGGTACAAGAGACTCCTAATAAAACCACGTCAGAAAATTGACCTTTGGACCCAGCTCCCCAGAGAATGCAGCCTATAGGTTCAGTCTGAAAACTGACTCAAATTAGAAAGTATCAGCTAATTGTTTCATTCTGACTTGCCCTTAAATCAAAGGGAGAAGCCTGTAATTTACAAAGGCAAACTTCAAAACTGTAAATCCCAACCACTAGTATAACATTCCCTAAATCAGCAAGCAACACAGTTCTCACCTTGCCAATATTTTCTTTTGCTTTCTTCCTATATACTTATATAAATACTTATAAAATATTGGAAGTTAACAATTTAAAATCTCAGAAAAGAGTTCCAAGATTTCTACCTGATAAGTAATATAAAACCCAAGAGAAATTATAAGATTGCACTCACTTTTTTTTAGCAATTTCTATGAATTAAGTTGCTCCTGATCACAAATTGAACTATATTTCACGAGTCAACCACAAATTGAAGCAAAAATAAAGATGAATGTGTGAAGCAGAAAATTCAGAAAATGCTATTTCCTCTATATTTTGGATTCACTGCAATTTACCTTTACATAAAAGATGATGGACTTCAGAAAGTTACTTAAAGGCTCTACTCAATTATATTCCGTTAAGTATATGTGATTTTTCAAAATCAAAAAGTGGAATTTTAAAATAGAAAAACAATATTTCATTTAATAAAGTTATTTTAGCAGCTTTCACAACTTCCAGGGAGTTCTCAGACTTTAAGATCTCGCTTGCTCTCTCGGGTTCAATAGTTTCACCACGCTAATTGGAACTATTACTTGTTTTTTCAGAAAGTGATGGTATAATTAGTCTTCCCACTGAGAAAAAATGTTTAACTGTTACAGCATTTTGGGTTTAATAAGCATTAAAAAAATACATATGCTCAACCCTACTGACATTCTTTCCCGGGAATCATTGCAATAACGTTTTATTTTACCTTTTCTTAACGGTGCTTAAAAGAAAGGCGCTCTGAAATCTGGCTTTTGGCGCCTAGGGGGATTGAACCAGAGGACTTGGCCACTCTGCCCGCTAGGCAGAAACCTCCAGTCCGAGCTCCTAAATCCCCCTGGGCTTTAACACTTCGTTGCAGCGGCCTGCACAGTAACAGCAGACTGTTTGCCTGATGCCGAATATAGGGGTACACCTCATTGACTTCTCAAACTATCTTTCTGTCCAAAACGTTCACCCTTTCTTCTCTCAGAATTTAGAGGCTCTGTTTGAAATTTCGGAATTTAACGGTATTTGGGTGCTCGACTGCCCCATCAGACAGGTTCACTCAGGTTGGCCACCTGGGCTGGATTGCGTGCCCCTCACCTGCTCCCGCAGACGCCCTGAGGGTGGCTGAGCACAGCACAGTAAGCCAGCTGCGGCGAGTGGAAGTTCCTGGAACGTCCCCGGGAACAGCCGAACTTAGGGCCCCAGGTAAAGGGAAAGATAGCAGCGCTTGACATTTCCTGGGTTCCTTCTGCTCCCCGCAGACGCGTGACCTACAAGTGGACTCTTCCCCTTCCCTCTCTAGTGACTCCACGGTGACCAGTGACAATATCGCCAACACTCGGGGCTCAGTTCAGCCCCCTCACCTGCCCATCCCTCTCTAAGCAAGCCTGGCGGACATTCTAGAAGGCCCAGGGGCTCTAGAGGGCCCAGGGGACCTTGCCAAGCCGCCTGGGAGCAGACCCTGGGTGCTCGCAGGTCCAGGTGCGCACCGCTCCTCAAACCTGGAGTCTGGGCGGAGAGATCCAACCCGATAGTCAAGCCGAAAATCAACGACTGCAGCGGAAAAGGGGAAGTCCTAGCGCGCACCAGAGCGTGGTGGCAGCAGCGGGTGATGCCGGCCGGCCCCAGCCAGTTGCACTCGGAGGCTCACACACTGATTGCCCGGCGGAGGAGAAAGGGTGCCACGGCCCCAGGCGTGTGCTCTGCAACCAGTGTTTCAGGTTCCTGCCGAGGCTCGCGTCTCGCATCCTCGTGCAGCTAGTCTCGACCCCACAGGGTGTGACCCCCTTCTGTCCCAGTGCCCGGTGCAGACCTCGGGCGGGTACCGCGCCTCACCTGTGAGAAGCAAACTGCCGAGAAGCGCGCACAGCAGGACCCCGGTGTCCCAGCAGCTGACCATGGTGAGCGCGACGCGGCCTGCTTGCCGGGTGCCAGCTGTTCCCCGCGGGCCAGCAGCCCGAGCCTGTCTTCTAGAACTCCGCAGACTCAGACCCAGCGCTCCGACTCAGTGCCGGGAGCGCCCCTCTCAGCGGCTGCAGCCAAGGAGACAACCACTTCCCGGGTAATCCACTCAGCCCGGCGTCCTGGCCGCTGCGCTCCAGTCCCGGAGCCCGCTCGGAACCGACGCCGCCGCCGCCACCGGGTAGGAGCCTGTGGAGTGTCCGCCCAGCGCACTCCGAGCCTCCAGCGGACCTCGATTAAGACCAGTCGAGGGCGGGGGCGATTTATAACCTTTCCCCAGCCACTTCCTACCCCGGCACCTCCTTCCAGTGACGTCAAGGGGTCCCCCACCCCTCATCCGCCTCCCCACCTACTTTCCTCCGGGACCTGATTCCCCACGGTTCAGGAGAGGGGCGGGGGCCAAGCGCGCGCAGGGGAGGAGAGCAAGTGCGCGTGGGAGGCGCTGGCGACGCGGCCGCCCAGCGCGCCTCCGGCAGGTTCAGGGTCCTTGTTCCCGGCCCTCCTGCCCCGGTCCCCTCCTCCTTCCCTTGGTGCTCAGGAAATCCTTGTCGGCTCCCTCCGCCCGGCTTACTCAGCCCTGGGGGCCGCCCGTAGCTGGGAAGGTGGACAGGAGCTCTACAGTCGGGTCCCCGGGCGGAAAGTCCGATCCAAGGGAAGCTGGCCGCGCCTCCGCGACGCTGTTCTTGGCATGAGGAATGAGGCTCAGTCCGGCTCCCTTCCCTTCCCTGCTCTTCTAGTGTTGTCCCGCCACCCAGACCCTCCTGACTGTTCCGGGACTCGGAAGGCGCCAGAGACCCTCGGCACCGGAGACTGGACCGGGATCGTCCGACGAGACCGGACACTCGCTTGGCACCTCAGGGAAAAAAGACAGCGAGCCTGCTCAAGTCCCAGGGGAGTGTGTCTGTCTTTTTTGGTCCATGCATGCGCCCGCCCAAGTCATTTCCTAAATCCTCCACTTCCTAGAAGCAAAACAAGGGATAACACCATGATACCTTTGAAAAAAACTGAGGCGTGAAATTGCTCCTGCAACTTACAAGGGCCGAGCACTTGAACTTTTATTTCCCATGTGTTAAAAAAAAAAAAATCTTTCTGATGGCAGCTTGCTACGCAAGATGAGCAAGTCTGCCTGCTCTTCGAACAAAACCGAAGGAAAGTAGGTATTTGCGATGACGCTAATTCCACACTTAAGTCTCCATTACCTCAAAGCCTGAAACCATCCTAGGCTCGGCGTAGCAGCCCAGTCCTATCCCTCGAAAGATAGCTCTATTGGAACCTGCCAGATGGGCCTGATAAAGGAACCGTGATGGCTCCTAAACGGGGCCAACCACTCTTCCTGAAGGACTGGATTACCTCCCTCCTGGGAAGGTTGGGTAACCCACGGTGGCCACACCTCTGGGCGGCAGAACAAGGAGAGGTCCCCGCACACCTGGGCACATCCCTCCAGGTTCAGAAGAAAGGCAGACAGAGTCATTGCTCACTGGCTTGCTTCACCAGCCCTTTCTACTTTGCCAATGGCCATTGGCAAAGTAGAAAGGGCTCACTCTCCCTGGGCTGCCCAAACCTGACTCCTCCAAACCACAGCATCACTATTCTGTAAAAAGTGGGCATTGTGGGGCCATATGCTGACAGCAACCCTGTGGAAGCTGGCCATCTGCTGGGTCACAGTGCAGGACACTTCACAGGAGCCAAGGGATCCCTGCTCCTCACTCAGAGCTGCTTCTCTTGCAAGAAGCTGTCAACATTGCCTTCTACAGCACCTCACAGGGGCATTGCATGAGGGTAGAAAACACTAATGGGAAGGTATCTCCACCTTCTAAGGGGCTTCCAGTCTGAAAGGAAGTTGACAGGTAAAGAAGCCATGGCAATACAGTGTGAGATGGAGATCACGGTGCTGGAGGGGACTTGAGTCCTCTGTAGGCACAGGGAAGAGAATCTGCTGCAAAACTCTGGAGGGCTTCTCATGAGAAGCTTAGCTGACTGGGTAAAGTGGTAAAACCTACAATGTTTAAAACAACTTTTCAGGGCCTCCTTGGTGGCGCAACGGGTTAAGTCTCAGCACTATGAAGCTATCCAAGCCACTGCAGCACGAGCTCAATACCCCAGCAAGGGAGATTCCCACATGGCGCAGCAGACCTCTCCTGCCTCACCTGCTGCTCCCCTCAACAGTGTATTTCAGTAGATCCGCCTGCTCTGCTCCCCACTCTGTCTCTGGTGAATCCTCTCACCACCCCATGCTTCTGGCCTATACCTGAGCTTATTTCATAAATAAATAAAAAATAAATAAATCTCAAAAAAACAACTTTTCAATGCTATTTGATTTGTCAAATATACACAGAGCACTATCCTGAACTCCTTGCTTCTCTTGTCCACATATCTGCTGACAGAAATGAATCTACATTAGTTTATTTGTGAACCAGAGCAAGTATGACACAGTTAAAATAATCATCATAATCTTAAATTGCTGTCAACAATACTAACATACTTCTCAGTTATTCAAGGTTAATAGAGTCCTGGCAAACTTTGACTTGAATTATCCCAAAATTGTTCTGCATTGAGTGGTCCTCCACAACTATGCCTCAATTATCTTTTGGAATGTTGCAAGCTTTTAATTATATTTCAGCAGTTTTTCACGACCTCTTCTTTTGTTAGTTCTATTACCACCTGAATGAAGAACTCAAGATGCTACAAGTTGTCACAGGTTTTGTCCCTGATTTCATTGAAGCTTAAAATTTAGCATTCAGGGCCTCTCTGGTGGCACAAGGGGTTAAGTCTCAGCAGTATGAAGCTATCAACAACCACTGCAGCAGGGGTTCGATCCCAAGCCAGGGAGCTTCCTACATGGCGCAGCAGACCTCTCCTGTCTAGCCTGCTGCTCCCTTTAGCAGTGTATTTCAGTCAATCTGTCTGTTTTGCTCCCCGCTCTGTCTCTGGTGAATCCTCTCACCACTCCACACCTCTGGCCTGCACCCCAGCTCCTGTATGCATAAATAAATAAATCTTTTTAAAAATTAGCATTCAGAATAAATGAATATCTAAGCTAAAATAATGGGGAATTAAGGTATGGCTCTCAACCCTCCCCCTCTTAAGAGAGATAATACCTTTGAATGAAAATAGGCTACAGCACTAAATCACCTACTAAATCACCAAAGAGAAGGGTTTTATAGATAATAGTGATGGAAAAGATCAATTTCAACATGCCTGTGGGTATAAAAAGCTATTGAAGTAGACTATCTCCTGCTTTCTGCTCACATACAAAAGAACATTTCATCTCCTGCAAAACCAGACACTCTCTCTTGTTATCAGCTATAAACATTCTCTTGAGGATTCTTTCTATTCCCTATTCAGAGGCATGCTGTTGGTGAAAACCAACATCTTTAATATTCAAGACTGAATAATAGTGTGGGACCGACAGTGTGAGAGAGAGGAGGGAACACAGCACATCTTCCTACAATAGATCAAGCATGGGGCTATTCAGCTCAGTCACTGAGGCCCAATCAGAAATCTCATCCCCCAATGGGCTAAGTAGCTTCAGACCGAAGAAGAGCTATGTTCCATGAATACATAGCATACATAGGGTTGGTGACATGAACCAAATGATCTTATAAACCCTTTTATGTTATTTTATATGATGGGAAAAAAAAAACACCTCACAATATATACATACATACCCACTTGACTGTTCAGGCTCCTTGTCCAAGAAGCACATACTTAAAAACCATGTTTAGCAAGTTCTGCCCATTTCTCCAGGCAGGTGTACTTACGGTTTGACTTGTCAGAAGCTGATGAGTTCTGATGGAGTTCCTTAGGGAGCACTACCCTGAACTCCTTGCTTCTCTTGTTTCTGCCCCACATGCCCCCCCCCTCCCCCCCCCGGTCCTGACTGCTTGCTCTTCACATGGGTTGGCCCTGCTGTTGTTGATCTCATTTTGACTTGTTTGGGGGTTTCAGCTTATTTTTGACACTAGTCCCAGCTCTGGACGCCTAGTTATCCCACTCCTCCTTCTACTCCAGGGGCTATGCCATCAATACTGTCCTTCTATTACTGCAACCTAAGATCAAAGGAGCCTTTTCTGTTGGCTACTTCATCTGATTACAGAACTTAATCTTGGTTAAACCCCTGAGGTTATTTATTTTTTTTCACAAGCACTGTGGTCTGGCTGTACTTATACAGTCACAACTTTGGACAACTCAAATTGCGGATCCTTATACATACTCCTATTAAGCTTCTTGTTTGATTTAATCCATTTTTCTGGCCTGTTGAAACCGTTCTGCTCTCTGATTCTGCCTTTCAGTGAATTTTCTATAACTATCTCCTGCATTAAGTTAGCCAGAATATGAGAAATGTTCCTTTCTGATCCATCATAAAATCATTGACTAATACAGAGTTGGATAAATGAATAAAGACCTCTGTAGAGGTTGAGTAAACCATAGGAGGACTCAAAACATCTTTGTTTAATGATCTCTAGATGTATGTTTCTCTGAGGGAGGCTATATATTAACTCATTAACATTTTCATTATTTAGGAATAATTGCCAGTCATAGAAGAGGAAATAAGTAATTTTTATTAAAAGATATTATAGGAAAGTTTAAAAAAAAAGACCAAACAAATAATTAGAGAAGTTTAGGACATGAGAAAAGGCGAAACAGTGAAGGAAATACTTATAGAAAAAGTGGTTGACTAAGGAAATCTGTATAATAGTCATCTAATCATGATTAATAATTTTGTTTAAGATCAATTTTATATTTGCATATAAATGTCAGTTATTGACATTTTTTCTTATCTTAAAGATGCATTACATTTAATAATCTTTTTATTCTTTCTTAACATCCTTTTTTTAAATTTAATTTTATTTTTGCATAGAAGAACTGGGGTGTAGGCCAGAGATGTGGCAGGTGAGACAGAGTGGGGAGCAGAACAGGCAGATCTACTGAAATACACTGTTGAGGGGAACAGTGGGCAAGACAGGAGAGGTCTGATGCATGAGATGTGGGTGAGCTTCCTGGCCGGGGATTGAACTCAGGCCATACGAGTGATAACATTAAGACTTAACCCCTAGGCCACCAGGAAAGCCCTACTTTTTAACATCCTTTTAAGTGTAAAACATCTTAGAAAGATTAAAAGATGCAGGGCAGCCCAGAGAATGAATCATAATTCCATCATTTCAACATAGCTACCTTGATCATTTTGGTATATTTCACAGAGAGTACTTTTTTTTAAAAGATTTATTTATTTATGCATACAAGCTGGGGTACAGACCAGAGGCATGGGGCGGCAAGAGGGGTCACCAGAGACAGAGTGGGGAGCAGAATAGGCAGAGGAACAGAAATACACTGCTGAGGGGAGCAGCAGGTGAGGCAGGAGAGGTCTGCCATGCCTTGTGGGAATCTCCCCAGCGGGGCATCTAACTCGTGTCACAACTGCCCACAGACAGCTCCACAGTGCAGCAGCGCTTAACTGCTGCACCACCAGGGAGGCCCTCACGCAGAGTACTTTTATTTTCCCATATAGATTACATAATTACAGTATTTTATCACTATAAAATGTTATCATACTGCTTGACATTTCAATTGTATCATTATAAATAATTCCAAAATAATTTTAATTTGGCACTGGAATTTTTTTAGCCAATTAAGCACACACACACATGCATAAACTTAGCACTGATTCATCTCCTCCTTCTAAGCCCCTTTTTCACACACACATACAGACACACACATCAACATTCTTGCTTCACTTGATACTTGTACCAGCTTAGTTCAGTGATGTGGGTGATCATGAGGAAGAAAAAGGTTCATGTCATGAGGTATGAAACAGAAAAAGTATTCTTTCATTCAGTAAATATTTTCATGCACATACCCCAGGCACAACACTGGCAGTTTTATTGACAATATAGCACTGTAGACATAAGTATTGCCCTAAAAGGCCTTACAGTTTCTTTGAGAAGGCCAGTCTTACACAAAACATTAGAAAACAGTTAAATTGCCATTAAAAGCAAAAATATGATGCAGTTATGAGTACTAAAGGGAATTGTTAATTACTAAATGGTTTTGAAGGTAGTAACAGATTTGTATCAGCATAGAGGAGAGAGCATTCTGACAAGGAGAGGGAGTAAAATCACTTAGCTGCGGGGAAATGTGTAGCGGGGCCAGTAGAGGATGGGGGTGCAGGGAACAGGAGGACGCTGTCCTAGTATCTAAGGCTGAGAGGGACCTTGTCTAACTGGCAAATAAATTTAAACATATTTAATCCGGTCACTATACGAAGGGGTTATTTTAGGGTCGTTACCGCTGGCACAGAGGGAAGGAAAACGGAATGAGACTGGAAGGAATAAACCACTAAGAAATAAAATTATGAAGAAACAAACAACTAAGAAGTGATAGGGTAGACTGGAACAATGATGGGGAAAACAGCAAGAGCATAGGTGGCTCTAATTGGGAGTTCAGAGAAGGGATGGAAAAAAAGAGTTAACTTTGGAGTCAAGGGGAAGGAGCAGGAGGAGACCAAGAGAACTCAAGGTTCCAGGGAGCACTCTAAAATAGCTGAACATTGCCCCATGGACAGTGGAGGTGTTGGGGGGCTTTCTGGAGGGACAGGCGGACTTGGTTTTATTTTATTTTAGATCTATGAAGACTCTTTTTTTCATTAGCGAAGTGCCATTGTTTCACATGCTTGTTAATATTTGACAACAGCAATAGGATTTCTCCACTTAGGTATGGTCATCGCAGCTCTCCCATCACCAAAGCCCCCATAGTAGTCCGTCATAGTCCCTTTTGTTCCCCCACCCCCTCCGGTTCCCACTGGAATTGGTTATAGTCAGTTTGAGGTGAGTGGACAACTGCAAGTAAAATAAACCTACTTTGTTTTTCTGTTTGAGTCTAAGTAGTATTTGAAGTGATCATCTGGCTGAATACATGGTAAGGAAAAGAAATTTATCATCAGATTGTTATACCCTAATGAGGAACAAAATCATATATATATATATATATATACATATATACATATATATATATAAATTTACAGAAACAAATTTTATCTATTAGCATACAAATGTACAAACATAAAGTGTTCATGTTTTTTATAATGGTTGGGTTATGACTAGAAAATTTACTAAAAGTCATGAATTAAATTTCCACCTCTGAGTAAGCAGAGTTCTCCATCTTCAGCCGTCCTTCTTCAAAAGTTCCCCTAACTGCAGACCCAGCCTCAGGGCAGGTCTGCTGGCGGCTTTGGTGGAAGACCATCCCTTTCCTTCCTGAGCCTCTTCCCGACTCCTCCCAGATGTACTTTTCATGCATATCAGCAGTAGCAGAAGTCCTGAGAAGGCCAGCCCCAGACCACAGCCCATCTCGCCCAGATGCCAGCCAGAATCTGGTTGTGGGGCTTTGCAAACCATCAGCAGATGCAAAATCTGATATTTGTAAGAAAGTTTAGGTCCCCAAGCTCACCTAACCCTTCCGGAGGGAAGAATTGAATGTAATTCGTGACTTTGGATATTTTTCTGTTGTAAAAATAATATTCCACAAAATCAAGTTCTATCTAAGCTGAGTACATTGCTTTTAATTACCTGAAAGACACATCATAAGCTGCTTTCCACTAATTTTTTTGACCAGAACAACATTTTTTTATTATTTCTTCACAATCGGATTATATAATTTTTGCTCAGTTCCTATTGTTTGTTGACTGCAGACATAATTTTGCATTTAAAAAAATGTCTCATTAGTGGGCCTCCCTTTTGGCCTAGGGGTCAAGTCTCTCCCACTGCTCCTTTAGCCGTGTATTTCAATAAATCCACCTGTTCTGCTGCCCACTCTGTCTCTGGTGAGTCCTCCCCTGCATCTCTTGCCTACACCCCAGTTCTTCCATGCCAAAAAAAATTCACATTAGAGCATAAGTAATTTTCACATTGCTATGGAGATGTGAAGACCTGACTGTATATAGTCAGGTTTATAGCAGCATCTCATGCTCATTCCTTCTTTTCTTTCTCTTGGATTATTTCTTCCAGATAAATTCCCATAAATGGATTTGATGTGAGGAAGGGTGTTGACATTATTTTGATTCTGGATGCAGAACATTCTATTGCTTTCCTGAAGAGTTTATCACTATTAATATGGTTGCATGCTGTCATTTATTTTCCAGTCTCCTAGAAATAATTGAAAAATTCATAAAGGATGAATAAATTCGAAACAAGTAAATAATCTTTAGGTTAAACAGGAATGTGGGAAGTTAGAGAAGCTGAGTAAATAGGTTGGGAAGAGGATAACTATGTTAGGAGACCTGTGACTGGCTCACTCCAGGTACCGTATGTAAGCTTAGTTCTGGTGTGGTGTTTTTTGGTTTTTTTTTTATTGAGGTACAATTTGTTTACAATACTGTATATGATTTAGGGGAATAGGTTCACACTTTCTCATTTTTTAGACTGCTTAATAAATTGGTTTCTGTAAATTTTAACAAAGATTTTCTCAGAATGCTTGTATAAAATAGCAGAAGCACTCCTTCTGTATTTTGGAGTATAATTCCTATATATCCACATAAGAGAGAAAAGCTATTATCAAGCTATGGCAAGCAAATCTCTTTTTTTTAGATTAATTTAATTATGCATACAAGATCTGGGGTGTAGGTCAGAGGTGCAGTGGGTGATTCACCAGAGACAAAGTGGGAAGCAGAACAGGTGGATCTACTGAAATACACTGCTGAGGGGAGCAGCCGGTGAGACAGGAGAAGTCTGCTGTGCCATGTGGGTTAGGTCTTTGGCCAGGAATCAAACTCAGGTTGCAGTAGCTTGTGATAGCTTGATAATGCTATGTCTTTAACCCCTGCACCACCAGCGAGGCCCACAAATCTTGTTTTTGGGTATAAAACGCATCATTGTCTGAAAGATTAAGTCAAATATTAGTGTGTTTTTCTTCCTAAAATCTGAAACTCAGATTTCACATAGTTTACTTTTCACAGTAAAATAATCATAGATGAAGTTATAAAATCTCTGAGATTTGCTTTAAAAGTAGCCAAGAAGAGTAAAGAGGAAACATGATAAACCACATGTTGATAATGGGTCATGGGAATATAATTTATATGTATTTCTTTCTCCTTATGTATATGTTTAAAGTGTTTCCTTAATAAAACGCATTTTTCTTTCCCATTCTGCAACTGAAAATGTAAATTATTAGCCAAAAAAAAATTGAGGACCTGATTCTGGGGAAAAAAGTGAACTAGGAAGAAAGGATTGATGGTAGGTTACCTGATGACCAGAGTTTCGGTTTCACTGAGATTCATGAGGCCTTGAATTTTCAACAAATCAATGAGAATCCAGCAGATGTATTGAGGATAGATATAAGGCAACCACAGGGCAAAAAACTTACGGTTTTAAAGATCCACTTGAATTTGAAAAGTATTGCTGTGTTAAGAGGTAGCACTGATATAAGTAGAAGCAAGTTCAATAATGAAAATAAAGAAAGAAAATAAGATAATTCTTCAATATGTCTTTATGATAGAGAGGAGTGAAAAGGTCAAATTTGAGAATCCTTTTTCCCCATTTTGTTTATTTAAAATTATGGATGGTTATCATCCAGTAGAAACAATGAAACTTGGGATAGAATGATGAAAACCCAAGTGTAATCATCTAACATTATCAAAAAGGACTTTTAAAGCTATGTTAAAAACAAACAAACAAACAGGATTTGTCAGCAAGCATCCTAGGAAACTTTAGGCACAAAAAGACAACACTGTCAGACAGTTAACCATTATTAACCATTTTTGCAAGAACTTATGAAGAAGAGTAATTGTAATGGTTGGAAAAAGAAAGGTTCCAGAAGACTGACTGGTACAGATAAAACATAAAATCATAGAATATTAGTGTACAAAGAATTGCATATGTGATCTAGTTCAGTCACCTGCTCTTTTGTAAACAAGAGAAGTGATGTGCTTTGCCCACAGTGAAACTGAATCTGAGTGCCCACCTGGGCTTCTAGTGTAGACACACCCCAAGCAGTGCTCTGTGGTCCACCTGGCCATTTAATATCAAGTCTGTTAAGTAAGGAAAGAGCTGGTTGCAATACTCTGTGAGTCCTCTTTGCCTTTTAAGGCCTTCTCAAATCTGGTCAGACATACATATTTAATCATGATTCTGCTTTTTTATTCCTATAGGGGTTCTTACTTTCTTTAAGGTAGCTCTACTATTTTCCCAGAACACACCATGTCATTCATTCACTTATTCCACAGCATTCATTGAGTGCTTGTCAAGTTCTAAAATTTCATGAGGGGAATTCTCTAGAAAATGGTGGAGCATGAACTAAGATTGACTTTGTTTTCTAGGCAACATAGAAGAGGCATTTTCACATGTACTTCTAGATTATTTCATGAGAAAAAAAGTGCATACATTTTCAAATCAGTATGTACTTGAATCTCTTAGCCTATACTCTGATATAAAAGTCTCTTCTGATCACTTGTCATGAGCTGAATTGTATCTTGTCTCCTCACTCCCAATCCATATGTTGAAGTCCTAATCCCCATAATCTCAGAATTCACTCTATCTAGAGATAGGGCATTCTTAAAAAAATAATTAAAGTTAAATGAGGGTATTAGAGTGAACCCTAATCCAAGATAACTGGTGTCCCTATAAGATGAGGACATTTGAATACAGAAAGGTATAGAGGAGTGAAAACACAAGGAGAGATGTGACATGGGCAAACCAAGGAAAGAGGAAGAAATAAAGCCTGATAAGACCTTGATCTTGGACTTCAAGCTTTCAGAAATGTGAGAAAATGAGTTTCTGTTGTTTAAGTCTGTGGTACTTTGTTTTTGTTTTTGTTTTTAAAGATTTATTTATTTATACATACAAGCTGGGGTACAGGCCAGAGGCGTGGGGCGGCGAGAGGGATCACCAGAGACAATGGGGAGCAGAATAGGCAGATCAGAAATACACTGCTGAGGAGAGCAGCCGGCGAGGCAGGAGAGGTCTGCCGCGCCATGTGGGATTCTCCTTGGCTGGGCGTCAAACTCGCATCGCGCGCTGCCGACACTCCACAGCGCAGCGCTCAACTGTTGCGCCACCAGGGAGGCCCAAGTCTGTGGTACTTTGTAATGGCAACCAGAGCAAACAAATAAACTGCTTTTGCTGATAGCTTTGGTAAGTCTTAAAACTATAATTCTTTAAAATGATTCATTTATTCATGCATCCAATAGCTGAGATGTAGGCCAGAGACGAAGTGGCGAGGAGAAGAAAAAGCAGAGTGACTAAAATACACTGCTGAGGGAAGCAGTGGGTGAGACAGTAGAGGTCTGCTGCACCATATGTGGGTTAGCTCCCTGGCTGGGGATCAAACTTGTGCTGCAGTGGCTGCCTATCGCTCCATAGTGCTGAGACTTAACCCCTTGCACCACCAGGGAGGCCCCTAAGACTACAATTTTATCTTCCAGTCAATGACATACAATTCAAATCTTAATATTTCTAATGCTCACACCTTAGTTAAAAATGCACAAAGACTATGGAACATGTCTTAAACGTCTGTAGAATTTTTATTTTTATTTATTTTTTTGTGTAGAAGAACTGGGGTGCAGGCCAGAAGTATGGGGGAAGGGAGATGAGGGGATTCACCAGAGACAGAGTGGGGAGCAGAAAAGGCGGATCTACTGAAATACACTGTTGAGGGAAGCAGTGGGAAAGACAGGAGAGGTCTGCCGCGCCATATGGGTCAGCTTCTTGGCCAGGGATCATAGGGGTGATAGTGCTGAGACTTAAACCCTAGGCCACCAGGAAGGCCTGAAAATTTGTATTTTTATTGTGATTTTGAAACCAAAAGCTAGACAAGCCTTTAGCAGGA
>PVIJ01007825.1:0-79373 GCA_004024925.1 Scalopus aquaticus
CCCCCGCCGTCGCCTGGCGCAGCCCCCCACAGCGCGGCCCCGCTTCTCGCGCCTCCCCCGCCCGCCTGCCGCAGCCCCCGCGCCCCCTCCGCGCCGCGCCCACTGCACCAGCGCCCCCTCCTCACTGCGCCAGAGCGCGACCGCATCGCCAGACCCCGCGCCCGCGCCGGCTGGTGGCCCGCGGTCCTGCTCCCCGGCCGGACAGCGCCCGCGACGCCCCGGCCCGGCTCTGCGGTGGCCGCGGGCCGCGCGTGCCAAGGGCTTTGTTCCTCCCCTGCGGAGCGGACGCGGGACTGCGGGCCGGACCGGGCACCCAGCGCCCGTCGCGCGCCCCTGGGTGGAGGCGGCTTTGCGGCGAGGAAGAGGCTCCGCGGTGACCTTCTTGTGGCCGATTCGGTGGTGGGGCTGGGGGGTGGGAGGGGGCGGGGGTGCCAAGTGCTGGTAGGGAGAGGTGGGTCCCGGGCGGCCCCCCGGAGGGCGCTGGGGGCTCGGGTGACCCCGGGCGGGCGGGGAGGGGCCGCCTGAGAGGAAGGCCGGCTGTCTGGGCGGTGCCAGGGACTGGCACCCTTGCGCGTGCCCCCGGCTGGCCGGGCAGGAGCTGCGGAGCCGCCGTGCAGGGAAGGGGTTTGTCGGAAGCCCTTTCGCTGGGCTCCCGCGAGGACCAGTGAGGGCCAGAATCGACCGCTTGGGGGGCGCCCCGCCCCCCTGCTTTTCCAGACCCCACCTCCCCTGTTCTAGAGGCCACTGCCTGGACGCGTCCACTCCGCTGCCTGCGCAGGTCTAGGGCCCGGGTGCGGGGCGTCCGGCCGGGGTGCTGCAGGTAGGCTGAGGTCTGCGGCTCCCGCCGGCGGTGGAAGCTTCCGGAGTCGCGGTGGCGCCATGTTCCCTCCGCAGCCTCCTGGAGCCTCAGGGCCACCGGCGGGCAGACGCTCAGTCTGGTCCAGGCTGGAAATGGTGGCCACTGTCCGGATGGGGTGCCTTGGGCCACAGTCTTGGGGTGACAGCCTTTGAGGCGATGCTGGTGGGGTGCCATTAGGAGCTGCCAGTGCCTTCAAACAGGAGGATGGGGGCCTCCCCTTTGCTAGACTGGGAGGGATTTGGGGTGACCCCAGGAGCTCCATTCAGAGAAGCAACTGCTGATGGAATCAGGGGAGCACGATGGGGCAGGGGTCCGCCTAGGGGTCTGGGGCAGGCTGGCGGGGAGGTGCGAGATGGGCTGGGGGAACAAGCCGGCCAGGAAACGAACATCCTCTCCCCAATCCCCCGGAATAAAAGAACCAGGGGTTTTAGGGGAAGCATCCCCGAAGCTCAGAAGGGCGAGTGCTGAAGGGCGCCAGCAGCTCTGCCAAAGCAGCAGAGCACCCCAGGAAGGTGTAGGGCTGGGGGAGCAGGCCGGTCACCCCAGGGGGTGGTGGGGAAGAGGACAGGCTGCTGCCGCCTCCGCGGAGGTGAGAGCAGAGGGGCCAGGTGGGGGCGCAGAGGTCTGAGACGACAGAACTGGGGGGGGACCAGCCTCGTCCCGACAGGAGCCCCCTGCAGACGGCCCCCAGCACCCCTGGGCTCTGACTGAGGGGTGGGGGCTGGCCTTCTAGCGGCCGCGGCCCCCTGCGTGGCCCCCGATAGCGGCCTGGCCAAGCTGGCCAGGAGTGGCAGGAGGGCGCAGGGGCGGCCCCCCCACCCGCAGCAGCAGGCGCCCGAGCCCCGCCCAGCCTGCCCGGCCCTGCCGGCGCCCCGGCTCTGGCTCCGTGTCTTCACTCCCGTGTCTGTCCGAGGAGGGAGGGAGGGACGGGGGCTGTGCTGGGGCCGCCGGAACAGCGCGGTCACCGGGCGGCTGGACAGGCGGCCAGGCCGGGCTGGGTGGGGCTGCGGGAGGCATGGGGGCCTCACGCCTCTGCCCGCCCAGCCTGGGTCCTGCCTGCGTGGACGGCGGGGTAGCCCCCGGGCGCTGTGTCCGCTGCCCTGCCCATCGGAGCGCCAAGCTGCCTCCCCAGAGGGATGGGGGGCTCGGCCGCAGTGGGCGCATGCACCCCTGGGACAGCGGCGGGGGCTCCGCCCCCGGAGACTGCCCCTTACCAACCTGCTCTGCTGCCCCGCCCCGGAGACCGCCCTCAGCCTCCCTGTCGCTGCGCCCTGCTGGCCAGAGGGCAGCTGAGTCCCGCCCCCCGCCGGAGGAGCCCCCATCCCCAGGAGGAAGGGCAGGGCTGGGGGCCCTGCCTCTGCCTGGAGCTCCCCTCCCACCTGCTCCTGGGAGGCCCGAGCCGGTCTGGAAAGGGCTGACCCGCCCGGGTCTTGGATCTGACCCCATCTGCGACCAGCTCGGCTTCCAGCCCCAGGGGCGACCCAGGGGGAGGGGGAGGTGAGTGGGGCGCCAGGCAGCTCAGGCCTTTCTGCCAGGGCGGGCAGGGGAGCTGAGCCTGCGCCGCCCCCTCCGCCGTCGCGGCCCCCAGCCGCGGCCCCCAGCCGCGCTCCCCTTCCTAACCCGCCGCGCTGGCCCAGCCTCCGGGAGGGGTGTGGCGGGGGGCGGGGCCGCCGGTGAGGGCGCTGGACCTGAGGGGCCTGGCGGGCTGCACGGCCACAGCACCCCCATGAGGTCGGGCCGCCACGTCGCTCCCGCTTAGGCACCGCTAAGGCTGCAGAGGCGGGAGGGACTCACACCTGAAGGGGCCTGGGGTCCCGCCAGACCGGGACCCGCCCCCTGCCCCCCAGAGGCACCTGCGTGTCCTGGTCTTGCTGGGAGGTCGCGGGACCCTCCTGGGGCCATTGCCCCTGGCCAGCCCAGGGCTGCCCGGGCCTGGGGGCGAGGGAGCTTGCTCCTGGCGCTGCGGCCGCGCGCCCGTCCCCTGGAGGCCTCCCCCGGGGAGCCCCGAGACTGCAGCCACTGGGCCCCGCCAGGTGATGCTGCGGAGTCAGTGGGCGCCGGAGGGGCGGGGCCGCGAGCGTGCTCACCTGGGCGCGCCCCGCCCCTCACAGCCGCCCCTCCCACAGGTGAGCACCTGCGGATCTGCCCCCAGGGCTACACCTGCTGCACCAGCGAGATGGAGGAGAACCTGGCCAATCGCAGCCGGGCGGAGCTGGAGGCCGCGCTCCTGGACAGCAGCCGCGCCCTGCAGGCCACGCTGGCCGCCCAGCTGCGGGCCTTCGACGGTGGGTGGGCCCTGCGCGGGAGCTCGGCCTCGGGCCGGGGCGGGGCCGGAAGCCCCAACGCGCCTGCAGCCCCCACTGCGCGCCGCTGCTTCCACCGACCGCATGCGGAGGGACGCCCGACCCTTCTTCCGACCCTCAGGGGACTTCTGCCTCGAGGTGCCCCCTTGCGGGCGAGGGGGGGCTCCTGCCAGGGCCCCCCCACTCCTTCCCGGTCGCCTGCTTCCAGAGGTGCCCAGGTCCCCGAGGCTGCTGTCCCCAGGGAGCTCGGTGTGTGGCTGAAATCAGGCTGGGGACCGCCGACAGGGACAGGGCCGGCGGCCCCCTGTCCAGGGCAGCGCTGTCCGCAGCCCCAGCCATGGGCCTCACGTCATCTTCGGGCAGAGCCACCCTCCCAGCCAAGGGAATGGGGTGATGTGGTCGAGCCTGTGGGGGCTCCCGCGGGACGGGGTGGGCGTCCTTGTCCCCCTCCCTCCGAGCCCGCCTGGGCTGCACCCTGCAGCAGCCCCTCCTCTGTCCGCCCAAGCTCAGCCGTCCACCTGGTGTGGAAACAGACCCCACTTGGACCTCCGGGTCCCTCGTGCCCCTCGTGCCCCTGGCCCACTGTGAGTCTGCCCGGAAGCGGCAGCGCCCCTGGGCAGCTAAGGCTGGGGGACAGACAGGGTGGGGTGCCCCGGCCTGAGCACCCCTCCTCGCAGCTGCAGCTCAGAGCACCCTCTGCCCCCGCAACCCTCCCCGGGGTCGCGGCGGGGCCCTGGGGCACACAGCCTCCGCACCCCGGGCCAGGAGCGCGCACGCAGGGCTGGCGCGGCCCCTGTGGCCCGGCCCCGGGCTCTGGTGACCTCAGAGCTGTGGCGGCGGGAGCCCCCCCCCACCGGGCCTCTCGCCGTCCCGCAGATCACTTCCAGCACCTGCTGAACGGCTCGGAGCGCGCTCTGCAGGAGGCCTTCCCCGCCGCCTTCGGGGAGCTGTACGCGCAGGGCGCGCGCACGCTGCGCGACCTGTACGCCGACCTGCGCCTGTACTACCGCGGCGCCAACCTGCACCTGGAGGAGACGCTGGCCGAGTTCTGGGCCCGCCTGCTCGAGCGCCTCTTCCCGCAGCTGCACCCGCAGCTGCTGCTGCCCGACGAATACCTGGACTGCCTGGGCAAGCAGGCCGAGGCGCTGCGGCCCTTCGGGGAGGCCCCGCGCGAGCTGCGCCTGCGCGCTACCCGCGCCCTGGTGGCCGCCCGCGCCTTCGTGCAGGGCCTGGGCGTGGCCGGCGACGTGGTCCGCAAGGTGGCCCAGGTGGGCGCAGCCGCGACTGGGGTCCCCGCCCCCGCCCCCCCAGCTGGGGTCCTCCACTAGTCACCAGTCCGAGCCCTGGGCCCCTGGTCTGCCAGGCGGCAGAGTGCGGGTCACCTACTGTCCGGTGAGGGTTGGAGGTCCGCCCGGGGCCACTCACCATCCCTTAAGGGTTAGCGTGGGAGCGGGCTGGGGGTCACTACACGGAGACAGGTCAGGTTAGGTTCAGGGGCCCTGCCTGCCCCGCCCCGGGGCTCCTTGGGGGCTCAGGCTGCCTTGGTCCCCAGGTGCCCCTGGGCCCCGAGTGCTCGCGGGCGGTCATGAAGCTGGTGTACTGCGCGCACTGCCTGGGGGTGCCCGGCGCCCGGCCCTGCCCCGACTACTGCCACAACGTGCTCAAGGGCTGCCTGGCCAACCAGGCCGACCTGGACGCCGAGTGGAGGAACCTCCTGGGTGAGCGGCGGGGCGGGGCCCGGGGGCGGGGCCAGGGCTGCTCCTCTCCAGCCGGCATCCCTGAGCCTGCGGGGTGCCCTCTGGGAGGGGCTGCGGGCGGAGAAGCCTGAGCGCCACCGAGGAGAGGGAGCCCGTGGGGTCGAGCTGCTTGGCGGTGACATGGAGGGCATCCGAGGGCGGGGACCCACGAGCGCACTTGCTGGACGCTTGGCCGACGCACGCATGAGGGCGCGTTGCCCGTGCCAGGGATCGTGCCAGCTCGCGGAGGTGGCCTGGGTCATGCCGCGAGGCTTGTGGCTGCCCGCCGTGCCCACCGCAGCTGACGCGCTGGCCTGTGCAGACTCCATGGAGCTCATCACCAACAAGTTCTGGGGCCCGGCGGGGGCGGAGAGTGCCATGGGCAGCGTGCACCTGTGGCTGGCAGAGGCCATCAGCGCCCTCCGGGACAACAAGGACACCCTCATGGCCAAGGTGCGAGGGCACCGCGGGGGCTGCGCGGGGCCACTGGAAGGGACCGGTCTGCGCCTGCGCGCTCAGGACCCCTGTGGTCTCCCCCAGGTCATCCAGGGCTGTGGCAACCCCAGGGTGAACCCCCAGGGCCCTGCGGCCGAGGACAAGCCGCGGCGAGACAAGCCAGTGCTGCCGGAGAAGCCGCCCTCCGGGGCCCTGGAGAGGCTGGTGCGCCCTCTTCCCCTCGGGAGCCCGGGGGTGGGGCCCGAGGGCGGGGCCTGCGCGCCAGCTGGCCTGACCGCTGCCCCGCAGGTCTCCGAGGCCAAGGTCCAGCTCCGGGACGCCCAGGACTTCTGGACCAGCCTCTCCGGGACACTGTGCAGTGAGAAGCTGGCCGTGAGCACCGCCAGGGAGGACCGCTGCTGGAACGGGATGGCCGTGGGCCGGTAGGTGCCCTCGGGTTCCGACCTGGACCCTTGTCTTCAAGGCCATGCCCAGCACAGGCCCATAAAGCCACCGGCTGTGTAGCGCCCACGGGGTGCCACCGCCCGGGCCAGGAGGGCCTGCAGTGAGGGACCTTCCCGCCCGGCGCAGGTACCTCCCCGAGGTGATGGGCGACGGCCTGGCCAGCCAGATCAACAACCCCGAGGTGGAGGTGGACATCACCAAGCCCGACATGACCATCCGCCAGCAGATCATGCAGCTGAAGATCATGACGAACCGGCTGCGCAGCGCCTACAACGGCGACGACGTGGACTTCCAGGACGCCAGTGAGGCGGGGCCTGCGCCGCGGCCCGGGGCGGGGGGCGGGAGGCGCGCAGCCCCGCCCCGGAAGGAGAGGGTGCGGGGAGAGCCCCCGCGGTGAGGGTGCCACAGCCTCCAGGCACGGCCACCAGCCTCGCCCCGTGTCCCCAGGCACGCCTGAAACCTGGCTGGACTGTCCCTCCAGCTCCAGCCCGGGAAGGCCCTGGGAGTGCCGGCCCGGTGGGGGCCGGGCCGTGGGGGGCGGGGCCGGGCCGCGGGGGCGGGGCCAGGCCGCGGGGGGCGGGGCCGGGCCGGCCCTGGACTTGCTGCCCCGCCAGCGCTTCCTGTCCTCCCCAGGCGACGACAGCAGCGGCTCGGGCAGCGGCGATGGCTGCCCAGATGACCTCTGTGGGCGGAGGGTCGGCAAGAAGAGCTCCAGCTCCAGGACGACCCTGACCCACGCCCTCCCCGGCCTGTCGGAGCAGGAAGGCCAGAAGACCGCGGCCTCGGGCTGCCCTCGGCCGGACGCCGCCCTCCCGCTGCTGCTGCTCCCGCTGGTTCTCTCGGCAGCCAGGCCGCGGTGGCGGTAACCGCCCTCGGGG
Organism: Scalopus aquaticus; assembly: GCA_004024925.1. NCBI lineage: Eukaryota > Metazoa > Chordata > Mammalia > Eulipotyphla > Talpidae > Scalopus > Scalopus aquaticus. Next base: position 6,677 of record PVIJ01007825.1, read on the forward strand.
CCCGGCCGGGGACTGCCTTTGCCAAAACTCGAACAGACGGTCTTCCACGCCCTGTGGCCGAGGGGCCGGAGGGACAGGAGGCGGCGCCGGCCGCCCCGCGCCGGCCGCTGCCTTTTAACTTTGTGTGAGGCCGTCGGGCCCGCTGGGCACCGCGTCCCCAAAAGCCATGTATTTCAGGGGCCCCGCTGTCCCAGCAGCGCCGAGGCCCGCGCGGCCACTGAGCGTGTCCTGGAGCAGAGCATCTGTGCCTTCCTCTCCTCCCGCCGAGGGCCGGGGCAGGGTGGACACGAAGCCCCCGCAGCACCCCAAGAGGCCCGAGAGGGGGCATGGTCTCCCCCAGGCGCTAGTGTGCAAGAACCCTCACGCTCCGCGCCCGCCCAGCCGGGAGCCAGCCGCGGGCGCCTGCCGGGAGCCCGCGGCAGCAGCGGGGCGGGGGCGGCGGCAGCGGCCTCCTGCTGCCCCTGGGGCCGGCCCCTCTGCAGCTGTGACCAGCCCTGCTCCCTCGGGGTTCCCAGTGGGGCCGTCGCCCCCTCCAGGACACTCAGCTGCAGAGAATCCGCGGCCCTGCGCTCACCCCCCAGGGTCGTCCCAGCTCAGGGTGACGCAGGCCACGGCTCAGGCCCTGACCTGTGCTCAGGGCCAGCGAGGCCTGCGGTGCGGCCGAAGGACGCCCAGGCCCTGGCCGCGGCGGGGGCGGGGCGCTGAGCGAAGACTGGCCGGGAGGTGGGGCCTTCACCGCGGGCGCGCCCCCTGCTCGCGGACAGCCCCCCGCTCCGCCCAAGCCGCTTACCAAGGGCCACCAGGCGACCCCCTGGCGCCCCGGCCTCGCATCTGGGGTCCCTGCGCACTCCGGCTGTCCGGCCCCTCCCCCAGGCCTGGACCCGCCTCGACCCCCTGCGGAGGGGCTGGGCCCCAGGAGGCGCTCCCGAGCGTGGGCGCTGCGCCCCCTGGCCGGAGCCTGGTCACAGCCAGCACTGGGGAGGCCGCTGCCCGCTTTGCTTCCTCCAGGCTCGGGACGCTGGTGGCCGGTCCCCTGGCCTGGGGCCGGTTCTCTGCGCTCGGCCGCGAGTGTGGGGTGCAGGGCCCCGGCGCTGTGCCCCCAGGCAGCCCAGCCCCTCAGGCATGCCCACCCCTAGCAGCCCTGCTGGGCGGGGCCTGGACAGCGGCCGTCCAGGCATCGCAGAAGCCCACCCCACGTGCACCCGGGGGGCCGCCGTCTCTGGTCAGTGGCAGCCGGCCCCCATGCCGCGGTGCCGGCGGACGTGTGTTCTTGGCGCCGGGTACGAATAAAGGCTGGCACCTGGCGAGGCTGTGCGTCGTGTGGCCGGCGGGGGGGGGGGGGGGGGCCAGGGCTGCCGGGCAGGCGTGTCCAGCCCGCGCTTGCGCCTGCGGCTGGCTCTGGCGCTGCCCTGCCCCCACTCTGGTTCATGTCCCCCACCCTCTGGGAGGCTCCGGATCCTGCCAAGCAGCCCCCGAGACCGGTGCTCTCGAGGGCCAGCGCTGGGAGACACCAGTGCCCGGGGCCGCCGCGTGCCCGGCCCCAGAGGGCACCCAGTCCACTGCCCGCCGCCTCCAGCACGGTCCTGGGCTTTGCCTGGCCCCAGGGCTCGGCGAGTCACTGGAGCCGACAGACATGTGCACAGAAGCGCCCACTCTCCTGGGCGGAGCCCCGAAGGGTCACTTTATTTATCACCAGTCTGCTGCAAACAGCCCACTGCAGGCCGGGGCCCCTGGCCCGTCCCGGCCTGACCCCACATGAGCCAGAGGCGGCCCCAGCACGCCCCTGGGGTCACCTGGCTCCTGGGAGGGCCAGGCCCCGGGGTGGCAATGCCGGCCGTGCCTGGACGCCGGCGGGACACGCAGCGGCGCCCCCCCCCCCGCCCTGAGCCCAGGGCAGCCCCTCTGGGGCCCATTCCGTCCTCGCCAACGCGGGCGAGGCCTCCTGGCGGGGCGCAGGCAGCCTCGGGGTACAGCGGGGACCCTCACTCGTGGCTGTAGGAGGAGAACACGACCTTCTTCTGCCTGGCCGGCGGTGGGGGCCCCGGTGGCCTGGCCACGGGCCTCGGAGGCGTCCTGCTTGGCTTCTCCACCAGGATGCCTGGGGGGTGGCAGACAGGTGTCCCGCGCAGGACCTGGACGGGGGGCACCTCCCTGGCCTCTTGCCCTGCCTGCCCCGCCCAGACCTGCCACCTGGCCAGGTGCTGGGAGCCACCCTGGTCCACCCCCTTCGTTCCGCACGGAAATCGGGGAGACCATGGGCCCCAGCGACAGGAGGGGTGAGAACCCCCAGCTCCTGGCGTCCCCGGCGGGCAGGGAGCTCTCCGCAGAGCTCGTGGGCACGTGTGCAAGCTCCCGCGTAGCTGGTGTGCCCGCGCCGACCTCACAGAGGCGCCCTGGGCGCTGCCCCTGCAGGGCCGCGGCGGCCTCTCCCCGCAGACGCCACCCTGTCTAGACGCGCCCCGTCACCCAAAGTGCGGGTTCAGGGGGTCCAGCCCCCACCCCGAGCCCCGGCCAGGGACGCTCCAGCTGGAGCACCAGGAGCGGGTGGTCATCCCAGCCGTCAGGTGGGGCCGCGCCGACGTGCGAGCCCATTTCCGCGCCCCCGGGAGACGCAGCCGGCGGGGCGGGCCCTGCGGAAGCGGAAGCGGAAGCGGAAGCGGGCTGGCGGGGCCCGACGCAGAAAGCCCGGGCCCCAGCGGGCGGCGTGGGCACCTGGGGGGCAGGCGCGCCCTGCGGGCCAGGCGCAGGCCTCACGGGCGCGGGGGCAGGCCCAGCCCAGGGCGTGGGGGCGGGAGAGTCGGGACGAGCCGCGACGGGAGCGTCCAGCAGGCGGCCGCGCAGGCTGCCCAGCTGGCTCTGAGGCAAGGTGTGGCCACCGAGCGGGCTGGTGTCCACGGCGTAGTCACCAGTGGCCACGCCACGTGGCAGAACACGTCTGTGTCTGAGCGGAAAACTGAAGGACGAAACGGCACCAAGGGCAGAAGCAGGGAGCCCCGCGGCGGGGCGGGGCGGCCGCGGGGCGCCAGGCTCGGCGGGAGGCGGAGGAGCCTCAGACCCCCGCTGACCCGCCCGCCCGCGGGGCCGCCGCAGCGCGCACAGCCCACGCCCGCGAGCGCGCAGGTGCAGCCGGACGACGCCCGGGGGAGCGGCCGAGCGGGCAGGGCAAACGCGGGGCCGCTCCGCCCCAGACGGAGGAGTTTGGCCGGAAGATCCACGGTGCCAGCCGGTGTCGGAGGGCGGGGAGGGTGGGGGCGCGAGGACGCAGGTTCCCCGAGACGCCGCGGGGCGCGCGGACAGCAGGGACCGCGCATCCCGCCAGCTGCCCAGACGCCTGCAGGCGGGACCGGCTGGGCGCTCGGCCCCTGCTAGAGCAAGGGAGGGAGACGCCGCAGGAAACCCGGGCAGAGAAGCCCGCAGGCCGCTGCGCACCCCCGGTCAGCAAGGACCTGAGCCACGGGAGGCCCACACGGCCTGCAGGGGCCGGCCTGGGGAGCGGATGGCCGGGGGAGGGGCCGTCACCCGGTGCAGGGCGAGACCCACAGCCACAGGAGAGAAACAGAAGGGCTATTTCCAGGGGTGAGGGGAAGGAGGGAGGGAGGAGACCCCCAGCCGGGCCGGAGCGGGGGCCTCGGAGAGGCGTGGCAGAGGGCGGCTCCTGCCCGCACCCGCGCCCGCTCCCTGAGGCGGAAGCCCCAGCCGGCCCTCCAGGCCAGCCCTGCGGTGGGGTCCAGAAAGCGCCTCCCTCCGCCGCAGCCCCACACCCGCTGAAGGTTGCTCCTCACTGTCCTCTCGCGATCAGTGGCCCCGAGACTGCAGGGCCGGCGGCCAGCCGCATGGGAGGGCCCACAGGGGCCGGAGCGCGGGGGCAGAGGGAGGGGGCTCCAGGCCCGGCCAGCACGAGCAGCAGGAGCCTGCTGGCCGGTCCCCGCTGGCCGGCAGGGCCGGAGCCACCGCTCGCTGGCTCTGGGGTCTTTGCTCCGGCCAGTTCCCCACTGTCCACTTCCGCCACCACTTCCAGGAGGCGACGTGCGGTGCTGGAGGCCGGGCGTGGCCTCAGAAGAGGTTCCCAGGGACGGCGCAGCAGAGCCCACAGCCGAGGCAGCGTCCTGCGCGGCCACCAGGTCCTCGCCCCAGCGAACAGCCCAGTCCGAAGAGAGAAAGTCCCCCAAGTGGCCGGAGAGGAGAGCGTTCCCGCCGCCTCTGCCCAGTGCTGCCCAACGGCGGCAGAGCGCCGCGAGCCAGTCAGATTCTGTCTCCCGGATCTGCCTTTGCACAGACGCACGGCAGGCGGGCAGTGCTCCCTGCTGGTCCTGCTCTGGAACTCCACAGCGCCGCTCACACCGTGCAGCGCGGGATGGCCTCACAGGCCACCTGCAGTGTCCGTGCCTTTGGGCAGCCTCCTCGTCTCGGGGTCCCAAGGCCCATCTCTCGGGCCTCCGGGGCCGCCAGCGAGGGAACAGCCCGCTCTCCCACCCGGGAGCCCAGGGCAGGCAGCAGGTTGGACTCTGCTCTGCTCAGCCTGTTTCCGGAAGGTCTCAGCTGACACCCAGCCAAAGCCCCGGCGATGGACCCGAATCGCCAACTCTCTAGGGAGGAGCAACGAGTAACGAGTAACGTCCTTGTCGAAACCACACAAAGGCTCGTTGCCAAGGGCGCCGAGAATGCTGACGGCTACGCTCAGCAGGGGACGGCGTCCAGCGGAGAGAAAACGCAAACAGGTGTCTGTCCACAAAGTCCGAGACGCCGCTACAGGGCACGGTCAATGAAAAGAAAAGGTTTCCTTGAATAAAAACCGACAACCAAAGAAACCTCTAACATCGCAAACAAGCCCTCGTTTTGTTCATTCAGTCTGTGCAGAACACTCAATCTCTAGTCCTGTTTAAGGGTCTTAACACTTCGTGTGCCGGTGCCCTTTAAATTTACCAGCCCTGGGGCCGGCCATTTTCTGGGCCACCGCATGAATGGTAGAAGCATTCAATAAAACACACAACTCCTGAAACACTGGATATTAAAAAAAACTGTAATATCTCTCATAAAACACCTGACACTTTCACCAAAATAATGTGTAAAGCTTCTAGACTGAGGACGATCAAAGAAATAGCTCCTGATAGTTCCAAATAATCCACCGTGGCGTGAAAAACCGGAGACTAGATGAACACGTATTAATACATGAGCGGCCCCCTGATACTGGTGACAAAAACACATACTAATACGTGAGTGGGCCACGGAGTGTTAAAATGCCACTGCAGGGGCCTCGCTGGTGGCTGGCACAACGGGTTGAGCGCTGTGCTGTGGAGCTGTGGGCGGCTGCGGCGCGAGTTCGATCCCTGGCCAGAGAGCTTCCCACAGGGCGCAGCAGACCCCTCCTGTCTCCCCGCTGCCCCCTCAGCAGCGTATTTTGGCCCATCTGCCTGTTCTGCTCCCCGCTCTGTCTCTGGTGAACCCGCTCACCCCCCGCATCTCTGGCCTGCACCCCAGCTTGTATGCATAAATAAATCTTTTAAAAAAAAAATACCACCACGGTCTTTCTCCTGTTAATTTCTCCAGGAACAACTTGTGCAGATGTCAAAACCCCAAAGAACCATAAGATCTGCTAATCCGGCGGACAAGCAAACTCGCTCAATGGCGTCATTTTAAGATTCCAGACAATCCGAGTGGACGAGCCTCGTTAGCATGCAGCAGGCCAGCGGGGCCCACGTGCCTGTAGTCGCCGCGCCCCGCGCCCCGCTGAGGCACTTCTCTCAAGCACGGAGCTCCACCAAGTTCCAACTTGCCAGGTAAACCCCAAACAGATCGAACTCGTCTCATGTCCGAAGAGGAAAAGCAAAAATTTTATGGGGTGTCTCCCAAAGACTATCCTTGGACTCACTTTTTTCAAATTGAGCTTTCTGGGAAATTCTGTCACAGATATTAGAGAAAACTGTAATTACACAACAGGGACAAGTCGAGGCCGGCCGCCTGGAGTCCCCAGACCAGCCCCCACCGCTTCTCTCCCCCTTATCTCGTGTCTCCCCTGAGGCGCCACAAGACTTGCGGCCTCCTGCCCGCCAGGGGATGGTTCAGGCGCTTTTATTATTCTATTTTCTTAAAAAATAAAATGTCCAGTGTCACTGCAGGGTAAGTGAGAGAGGCATCAGCATTCCCGCCCCACCATTAGATTTAGCGGTGGCACCTGCGGGTCTGCACCGGGCCTCGGGGTGGCCTGCACGTGCGCAGTGGGCGCACCCGGCCGGAGAGACGCTCGCTAAGGGCCGTCCCAGCCGCGAGGGGAGCGCAGCAGTGAGGGAGCGCGACAGAGGCGGCGGCGGGAGAAGAAACAGAAAGGAAGCCGCCGCAGCAGAGCACCGTTCAGGTGCAGCAGAGAGCCCAGAGAGAGCGATTTGCGTGGCTAGGAGGCCTGCCCGCCCCCCGGCCCCCCACCTGTCCTGTCCCTGGCTGCCTCACTACCAAAGATAACTGAAACCCCACAAAAGCCATCGGGGGCTCCAGGACTCCTCCGTCGCCCGTCTGCCTGAGTCACAGGGAGCCTGCTTGGTGCCTGCCGGCCCTACAGTCACCCAGATTTCGTGGGGCCTTAAAGCTTGTATAGGGTGGGAGACCGGGTGATGTCTTTAAATAAACACCACAAACGACAAATAAACGTAAACGGGTCCTTGGCAGGTCCAGGGAACTCCCCTAGGCTCAAGGTCAACCAGGAAGTAGGTCAGAGAAGGGGTGGCGGTGGGGGGACGGGAGTGGGGGCCCCAGCTCCAAGGGCCTCGGCGACCCCACACCCAGACCCTCTGACACCGGAACCCTCAGTGGCAGCAGCGGTCTCTTACCTGCTGCCCAGCACAGGCGGCTCTGGCTGTGGCGCCTCAGCTCAGCACCTCTCTTTTCTACTTGGTTCCGGGATTGTGGAATGGACCAATCAGGTGGGAGCTATGAGCTGATTGGTGCTAAATGGTCCAATCAGTCATAGGACTGAAAAATGCTTCAATCAGACTTGTTGGGGGAGGGGGGCTGAGGATATAAGGCAGGCCTGCGGAGCGGGGAGACCACGGTCGAGCCCCCAAGACAGGCCAGTGGCGCATCTCAGAAGAAAGCTGCGGCGTCAGCAGCCGAGCCAAGGGAGGAGAAGCCCTAGACCTTTGCAGAGGCGGGGCCCCTTGCCTGAGAGGGGCCCCAGAGGCCCTGGCCTGGGGACTCAGCTGCTGCTGGCGTCGTCCAGCCTCTCACAGAGAGCTGTTAACACGGTGTCTGACGCCGCTCCTGGGGGACCAGTGGTGACCATCCTGCTGGCCAGTGGTGCCCAGCCCTGCTGACAGCCCCTGGGGCCACGGTGAGCTCGGGCTCCCCACTTGCGGGCACCACCCCGCGGGGTTCCAGAGCCAGAGGCCCCTGGCGGTGGTGTGAGACCTGCAGGCGTGGCCGCCTCTGCTGGGCCCTGCCCTCGGACCCGCCCCGAGGCGCAGGTGGCCCCGGCGTCCTTGGCTTTGGGCTGCCTGGGCCGTTCGCTGCTCTGTCCGTGTGCCCAGCCCCGTCTCTCCAGAGCTGACTGGACGCGGCCTCCCTCCAGCCCAGGCTCGTCGCCCTGGGGCAGCCCAAGCCCCACAGCAGCGCCCACCCGGGTCGCCTCCAGCCACCCCTACTGTCTCCACCCCCCGCCCTCTGAGGCCCGTCCCCCCACGCCCCCTCCCCGCGTCCTGAGCCTCGCTGACCCCTGGGCTCCCCGGACCCTGTGGGCAGCCGCCAGCCCCCAGCCCCCGCAGGGGCACGCGGGAAGGGGCCGTGGCCTCCCCCACGTCACTGCCTCCTGTCCCCCGGGCCCTGCCCCTTCCCTCTGTGCCCCGCTGGACGGCTGGCCCTTCCTGCCCGCCGCGGCTCCCTGGGCCCCCGGCAGCTGCTCTCTCCCTGGCCTGGGCCCGCAGCCACGCTGCCCGCCCGAGGCCGCCGCTCTGCTCCCCCCTGCCCAGCTCAGTCGTCCCTGTGTGCGGCCCTGGGACCGGCCGTGGTGGGCACCTCCGTCCTGGCCGAGACGACTCGCGCAGCCCCGTGGGCGACCGAGAGGGGCTACACAGGGGTGTGGGGAGGCGGGGCGCAGCCCAGGGGGGTGGGAGGGGTGGTGGGCTGGCCTCGGCCACCTCCTGCAGACGGGCCCTCAGCGGCCAGCGGGCGGGCAGCCCAGAGTGTCCGGCCACGGTCAGGCTCTCGACCCCCATCACCCGCACTCGGACAGATACCCCACGCCCCGCAGCCACGGTCACCCGCCCTCCGCAGCCAGGTGGGCAGCACCCACGCGGGGCCGGGCGCTCAGGGCAGACGGAGGCCGGCCCCAGCCCACGCAGCCCCACCCCGAGCGGCCCCGCCTGCTCTCGCGGAAGCCTGTCTGCTCGCTCGCCGGCAAGACTGACGCCCAGCCCCAGCCCAGCCCAGTGCCCAGGTGCGCCAGGTGTGCCCAAGTGTGCCAGGTGTGCCCAGTGCCCAGGTGTGCCCAGGTGTACCAGGTGTGCCCGGCTGAGGCTCCCTCACCCTCAGTCCCGGAGAGGAGGCCCAGCTGCACCCGGGCTCTGCCTCAGGGCTCACTGCCCGGTCCCCGCAGCCCCACCTGGGGCCTCTGCGAGTAGGGGGCGAACTCGCGCTCCAGCCCCCGGCCACAGCTTCACGCCCTCACCCCCACGCTGCCCACAGGGCAGGCCTGGCGCCAGCGTCATGGGGTGCCCCCCCCCCGGCTCTGGCCAGCCCCTGCCCGCCTGCCGTGGGCTCTGCAGGCTGGTCCCCAGCCCACCTCGCCCGCCAGTCTCCTGGGGGCTCCCCCGAGACCAAGCATTTCTACGCTGAACTCTGCCCTTGGCCGCTCGCCCACCCCAGCCCTCCTCAACCCCGTCTCCTGTGCCCCTCACTGGCTGGCCAGGAAGTGCTCTGAGCTGACCGCCCCGGGGCCCGCCTCGCCCAGACCCAGAGTAGCCTCTGGGCCCGACCCCTCCCTTCTCCTCCCCGCCCACCCCTGCAGGCTGCGCCCCACCCCCACCCGGCCCCCAGGACAGCCCCTCTGCCTGGTCTCCTTGCCCACAACACTGTCCCGGCCCAGGAGGCGCAGAGGTGGGGGACGGGGAGAGCTGGACGCACCTGGACGGCCCCCAAGCCCCAGCAGGGCAGCTGCGGCCGCGGCCGGGCCTCGCCAGGGCAGGGGGACAGTGCCGGCGTCCAGCCCTGCCAGCTGGAGCGGCCTTGTCCGGAGCGGGCAGCCGAGGGCCCGGAGGCCTCCAGCAGCTGCCCCAGCCGCGCCCTTGCTGGGAATGACCCCGCCTGGCTCGGCCCACCCGGTCTGCAGCCACCCCTCCAGGCTCCGGCAGAAACCTGGTGCCCGCAGACGGGCGCGGGCCCGCCGGCCGGAGCTGTGCCCTCAGCGGCAGCACTGACCGGGACCGGACACCGCGAGGCCCCAGACGCTCGGCGCCAGCAAAGGAGATGGGCGTGGGGCCCAAGGGGTCAGCCCCCAGAGTGCCCCTTGGACAGCCCCGGGAAGTCAGACGCGAGGGGGCTGCCCAGTCCCCAAGGCCGCCTGGGGCCCCCGGCCTCCCCCTAACTGCCTGGCCCACAGCCCGCTACACCCACCTTCTCCCCTGCGGACCGGCCGGCGGCGCTGACCGCAGCGCCTGCCTCCCATGAGCCGGGGCCCCGCGGCCCGTCCAGGCCGTGCTGGGCTCGGGGCGGGCAAGTGCGGGCGGCAGGGGCGGGCACACACACTGTGGGGCCACTTTATTGCGAGGTCAGGAGGGGAACGCGGCAGCCCGGCCGGGCGGGTGGGGCAGCAGGGGGGCGGCCTCCTCAGGGGGCTCCTCCGCCCCGCAGCTCCAGCTGTCCTGGCCGTGGCTCCCGGAGCAAGGAACTGGTGGGAGGGGTGAGTGAGGCCGGGCCGGGGCGCCGCGCCCGGCCGCGTCCACTGTCCCTGCAGCCTGTGGGCTGCTGGGCCCGAGCGTGTCCTGCAGCGCGCCCCAGCTGGGCCAGGCCCAGGGCCCCCACGCTCACTGGGCGCCCCGCCAGGCCGGTGTGGCTGCGCCAGCGCTGAGCCCGCCCGCAGGCAGGGCGCCAGATCGGGTGCCCGCGGCGATGGAGGCCCGGAGCCCGGGCGGCGGCCCGGGCAGCGCGGGGGCCTCCGAAGCGGCCGAGCCAGGGCCCCGGGCCAGGGCAGGCGGCGTCCACCCTGCCCCCGCATCTCGGCGTCCAGCTCCCACCCCGCCGGCCCAGAGGCCGCCCCGAGAGGGCCCGGCCACGCCGCCGGCACTCACGCAGGGCCACCAGGTCGCCGCAGTCCCTCTTGTGGAAGTCGGCCCAGGCCCTGCTCTTGCAGTGCTTGCTGCAGGTGAGGATGCCGTAGCAGCGGGGGCAGGGCGCCAGGTGCACCCCCACGGAGCGGCCGCACTGGTAGCAGAACTTGAAGAAGGGGACGAGGGTCCTGCAGGCCGAGGGCAGCCACGGGCGTCTGGGGGCCGCCTGCCCAGGCCCCCCCCCGCACCAGCCCCCACTGGGCCCCCGCTGCCCCGGCGAGGTCAGGGGCTGCTCCCGGCGCAGGACGGCCCCCAAGGAGGCGCCCCTGTGCTTCAGGGGACAGCGCGCCGGTGGACACACCGCCCTGTCCAGCCCTGCGGGCCCCTGGGCGGTGCCCTCGGCCGCCCGCAGGGAAAGCCGGCCTGGCCGCGCCGGGCAGGCGTGGCCGGACAGCACACCCACCCAGCGCCCTCCGGGGTGGGGCCCGGCCTGGCCGTGGGGGCAGCCCAGGCCTCTGTGAACGCAGCCGCGCCCAGCCACTGCCCAGGGGCCCCGGGTGCCAAGCGCCACCTACTGCTTCTGCTCCTCCGGGCCCGCGGCCCTGGGCGGGCCGGTGCTCTTCCGCTTCAGCCTGTGCTGGGGCAGGAGCTCCGCTGCGCCGAGAAACCCCCGTTAGCGCCCGGGCCCTCCAGGGCCGGGGCCCCCCCGGCCCTGCCCCCCGCTGAGCGAGCACCCCGGCACCAGGGCGGGCAGGCCAGGCCAGCGGGAGGGAGGGGTCCAGCGCCTGAGGGAGGAGCCCCGCCTCCCTCTGCGCCCCCTGCCAACCCGCGTGCAGCCCCGGCCTCACGCCCCCAGGCCGCCCAGCCTGCCCAGCTCACAGCCGCCCGCTGGGGCTGCAGGCGCCGGGGCCGGGCTGGGCACCCCCAGGCACCCCCAGGCCCCGAGGCGCCTGTCGGCCGCACTCCCCCCAACAGCACCAGGAAGGCCACCCCCACCTCCTTGCCACCTGCGGGGTGAGGGGCTGCGCCGGCCGCACCCTGCCTCTCGCTGAGTGGGCGTGCGGGACCAGGGCGACCGTCTTGAGAGGGGACGCTGGCCGCCGCCCACCGAGGGCCCCGCCTGCCTCTGGACCTCGCCCTCGGGGCGACAGGGCCTGGGAAGCTCCCGCCGGGCGCGGCTCTCAGCTGGCCCAAGGCGGGCCGCCCGCGAGGCGCTGGCCCAAGCAGCCCGCACTCGCCGGGCAGCAGGTCTCCGCGGCTGCGCCTGGGCACAGACAGTGCTGCGCGGCCCCAACCCAGGTAGCCTGGCCTGCTGGCCGCCTGCCCGGGGCGTGGGCTGGCTGCAGCGCCCAGAGAACCCGATGCTGACCGGGGGCCCAGCGCTTGGCTGGCACCCCCCTCGGTGTCGCCCCCGACACAGCAGGGTGCAGCCCCTGGGTGCTGGATAGACTCAGCTCATCCGGGCACAGTGGCCAAGCCCCGCGGGGCCCCGGGCCTGGCCCTCGGAGTCCTCTGCCAGGTGTGCCCAGGAGGCCTCCACCGAGCAAGGCCTCGAGAGGCCCCACTGGGCAGCCCAGACAGCGCCCAGGGGCCAGCTGGGGCCCGCGTGCCCGCAGCTCAGCGCTGCCCGCACAGCAGCTTCCCGACGCAGGCGGCCGACCTCGCCTACCTCTCTTGCTCAGGTACAGCGCTTTGGGGTCCCACTGGCTCTCCTTGGCCTGGACGGCACGGCGCAGGTGGACGCCCATGTGCTCCAGGAGCCTCTTCCGGGCCAGGAAGGCCTCGCGCTCGGCCGGCAGCAGCGCGTGGAAGGCGCAGTGGGCGATCTTCCGGTCCTGCCGCACCGCGCCAGTCACCCCGCTGACCGCAGCCCCGCCCCCGGGGGTGGGGGCCACCCGCTGGCCACCCGCTGGCCGCGACGAGCGGGGTGCAGAGCACTGGCGCCGTCTGCCACCCCGCGGGGCACCCGGGGTCCAGCGTGGCCTGAGAACTGCCCGGGGCCCGTCCGCCTGCCCGTGGGAGCCGCAGAGCCGCACCTGGAAGTATCTGAAGTAGCCGTAGTCCACGGCGGTGCCCACGGCCACCCTGTCCCCCTGCTCGAGAGTCACGGGCTGCAGGATGTCCGCTCCGTAGCTGATGAGCCGGTCGATCTGCGGGACAGTCCAGGCTCGCCAGCGCTGCGCCCAGCTCTGCCACCCCACGGGGCCGCGCCCGGGGCCCTGCCGCGAGCCGGGGGCACGGGGGCTGCGGGGCCTGCCGGGGGGTGGGCACGTGGGGAGCCGGGCGCTCGCTCCGGCCCAGCAGGGCGGGGGCAGCCGGAGGGCCCCCGCGGGCCACTAGGGGGCGCCACAGAGGGAGCGGGAGCGGGAGCAAGACAGGCGGGCAGGCACCCTGCTGGGCCCTGCGGCTGCCCACGGCGGCGGGGCCAGCCCCAGGCGGCGCTGCCCACAGAGAGGACCGGCGGACGGCACGGGGCGCGGCCACGAGGACGTGGGGTGTCCGCGGGGGGCTCCGGGTCAGGACGCAGAGGCCACGCCCACCCAGCGGGAGCCGCCGCGCCGCGCCCTCACCAGGGCCAGCTTGCGGTCCAGGCTGCGCTGGTGCTCGAAGTTGATGTCGCAGGCCACGCACAGCGCGGAGCCCAGGCCCCGGGTCAGGGGCAGGTTGGGGTCGGCTCCCTGGGCCAGCAGCTCCTTCACCACCTGCGCACAGCGGCGGTCAGCACAGGCCCGCGGCGGGGACACCCAGTGGGCACGAGACCCCGCGTGCGCGGGGGCGGGGCGGAGGGCCGGGGACGCTCCCAGAGCCCCGCCCAGGCCCGGGGGGCCCACAGTGCCGGGATCCTGCCTCCCGCAGGGCCCGCCCCAGCGCTCGCTCGCTGCCGAGGCGCGTCTCCCGCTCCGGCGAGTGGGGCCCCGGAGCGCAGGGAAGGGTGGCCCGGCTGTGGGGGACGGGGCTGCAGGAGGCGCGCGGGCCGGGCCGGGCGTGCGTGCAGGGAGGGGGTGAGTGGGGCTGGGTGTGGTGGACGTGAGGGGCGGGTGGGCGGCAGGAGCTGGCAGCGCCTTCGGGCCCTGGGGGCGGCGCCGTGCTGGGGGCAGGGCCGGCGGGCGGTGGGTCCGCGGTGGACACTGCCCTCTCCCGGCTGTTCTCTCGCACCCTCTCGCGCTGAGGCGCTGCAAGCTCGCTAGGGGCCCCTGCGGCGCTCACCCACGTGGCCTTTTCCCACCACTGGCCCTGCCCCGGGGCGTAGGGCACGCTCACCAGGTCATTCCCGCTGGCGATGGACAGCGAGAGCGGGGAGTGGCCGCTCCACAGCGTGTTTGGATTCGCTTTGTGGGAGAGGAGCAGCTGGACCACGTCCCGGACGCACTGCGGGGAAGCGGGCAGCGGGTGAGCGGCACGGCCTGGGGCGCCGGACCCGGCGGAGCCGAGGCCTGGGCGTGTGGGGCGGGGGCCACGCGGGGTGGGGGCGCGCAGGCTGCTGTCTCCCCTGCGCCCGTGGGCCCCTCCCGGCCAGACGCAGCGTGGGGTGGGGGAAGGAACGGACGGCGGCGGGGGGCCATCTCTCGGGGAATGGGAGGATGAGCAGACGCAGAGGCCAGAGGCGAGGAGCCCCGCCCCGCGCCCTCCCAGCCCGCCTCGTCCCGCCCCCCGCCCCCCTCGCTGGCCGGGAAGACCCTTCGCGCAGGAGGCGACGAGAGCGCCATTCCCGCAACTCCCGCCTGGGAAATCAGCGCACGGTCCCCAGGCTGCGTGCAAAGAGCCGCGTCGAGGGCTTCGCGGCCAGGGGGCCTCAGCGCCCACCGGCAGGGGCGCGACCCGCGGCCGGCTCCGGGCAGGGTGGTGACCTGGGCCCGCGGGACCAGGCTGCAGGAAGCTGGCGGCCTGCGCGCCCCAGCCGCGCCCGGGGCCCCTCGGGAGGCACCCACCTTCCGCCCAGCCCCACCGCAGGCCTCCATCGGCCCAGGCCCGAGGCCACTGCCACGCCCGTGGGTGAACTGAGGCTCGGACTACTCTGTGCTTGGCTTATTGGCCGGGTCAGCACTGGCCCACTGTACCCGAAAACTGAGGCTCGGGTCCCAGGCCCCCCACGATCTCCTGGCCTCCCGGGGGGACTCCCCCTCCCTTGCTGGTAATTAGTCCCCAGGCCGCCGGGCCGGCAGCTGCAGAGGGACACAGCGGGCTCGGGTGCGCGCGGGGCGGGCAGGGTCCGCGGGCAGCGGCGAGTGTGCCCCGGCCTCACCTTTTTCTCGTCCTCCCGCTCGCAGGCCACGTGCAGCGCTGTCCTGCCCCCCTCGTCCGGGACTGTCCGGTGCCCACCGTGGTAGCAGCTGGGCGGGCCCGCCTCGTTACTGAGCTTCAGGCTCGAGGGCAGCAAGTCCAGCTGTGGGCAAGCGGGGTCAGGGCCGGCCCCACCCCGCGAGCCCAGGGCCGCGACAGAGGTGCCCTACGGACCGGTGCTCTTGCGCGCACGTAGGCACAAGCACGCGCACGCAGGCACAGGCACGCAAGGCGCGGGTATGGACGCGCAGACACAGGCGCGCGCACGTAGGCACAGGCACACGCGTGGACACGGGCGCGCAGGCGCAGGCACAGGCACGCAAGGCGCGGGTATGGACACGCAGACACAGGCGCGCGCACGTAGGCACAGGCGCGCACGGGCGCGCGCGCAGGCACAGGCACGCGCAGGAGTGTCAGCTTCCACCCCCCAGCAGCATCCCGGGAAGCTCGGCCTCCACCCGCAGCGGGGCGCCCAGCTCACGAGGTGGGGTCCCGGGAGCCCCTCGGCTCTTGCACAGGAGCCGCAGGCACGTGCTGGGGGCCCAGGCGCAGAGGGGCGCTCGGCCCCTGGAGAGTGGAATTTTGATCCGGGTAGACAGACTGTCCGCAGAGCGCCCGCTCCCGCCCGCCCCGCCGCCCGCCCCGGGCGCACCTTGCCCGGCCTGTACGCCTCGTCCTGGTCGGCCGCTCGGGCGTCCACGTCGGTGACGGCGTGGAGCAAGAGCTCGGTTATCCGGACTCCCTCCTCCCCGGGCAGGGCCACCGCGATGTGGAGCGGGGTGAGGGCCCGCAGCTGTGGAGGGACGGACACGCGGTGAGGCCGCCGCCCCGAGGGCCCGCCCGACACCCTGCCACGGACGCGCGGCGGCCCGTACCGCCCCCGGCCAGCCCTGGCCGTCGCCCCAGCCCTGCCAGCGCCCACTGCGTGGAGCGGCGGGCGCGCCCCAGGGGCCACAGGCCACCCCTGAGGCCAGAGCCCGCAGTCGGCCCCGTGGGCCGTCCGCCACCCCCACACCGCGTGCCAGGCGAGACCTCGACACAGCCCAGGCCCTGGGGACGGAGCCCCTTCTGCTGGGCGGTGGCCGCGCAGGGGAGGACGGGCGGCCTCGTCCTCTTCCACGCCCCGCCCCCCCGTGCGACCGCAGGCCCAGTAGACGCCCCGGTACCAGAGGGACCGGCAGGCTGGGGCGGGCGGCGGCCGGAGTGGCATCAGTGACCCTAAGACCCACCGCGAAGCCACGTGTCTTGGGCCCCCACTTTCCTCACCGCCCAGGGGATCCGGAGGGAGCGCGGGCCAGCGGGGCCGGTGGGGGCCCGGTCAGCCGCACCCCGAGCGCCGCCCCCGCCGCCCCCATGCCCACCTCCGCCGGGAAGGCGACGTCCGTCCTGGCCCCGCTCTCCAGCAGCAGCCGCACCCCGTCCACGTCCCCGGCCTTCACCGCCAGGAACAGGACCTGCGTGGGCACGCGGCTCAGGTTGGGGTCAGCGCCGCGCCGCAGCAGCAGCGCGATGGTCAGCCAGCGGCTCCTGCGCCTGCAGCACGGGGCGGGTCAGCGCCGCCCGCCCCGCCCCGCCCCGCCCCTCGGCCTGGCTCCAGCCCGCCCCGGCCCGGGGACGCCGCGTCCAGCTGCCGAGCGCCTGTGAGGTGGGGGCGAAGAAGCCCGCGCGGCCGAGGCCTCGGGGACGATGCGGAGCACTTCGGGCACGGACTGGCCCCTGCATGCCCTGAGCCCGCGACTGCCCTCGGGGAGCCGTGGCGCCCTCTAGCGCTGGCCACGGCTCAGCGGATGCCCCAAAGCGAGCTGCCCGGGGAGGAGCGGAGGGCAGGCCCCACGAGGAGGCCACCCGCCACGGGCGGCGGCGGAGTGTGCGGCTCCCGGGCTCAGGGCGGACGGACGCCCCGCCCCGCGGCCCCACGCCCCGCCCGGGCCCCCGCCCCGCCCCCTCTGGGACCTACTCCATCAGGGTCTGCGCCATCCTCCTGGTGGCGCCCCTGTAGTCCTCGGCGCCCCCTGGGGGCGTGGGCAGCAGGCTGAGGGCCTGGGCGCCCCTCTCCAGCAGGTCCTGGGAGAGCTGGATGGAGAAGTCCTGCAGGCTCACGTCGGACCGGAAGTCGCTCTCGAGGCTGCCCAGCGGGACCTCGCCCGGGCCTCCCTCCGGCCCCGGCTCCGCGTCCAGGGCGGTGCTGCCCTTCCTCGACAGGGAGGCCCGCCTCTGGGGGCTGCTCTTCGGGTCGCTGGACTCCAGGGACAGGCGCTCGTCCTCCAGCGGGCCGGGCATCAGCCACAGCTCCAGGCCACTAGGGCTGGACGCCGGGTCCTCGGGTGCGGGGCCCAGGACCCCCTGGGGGACCATGGAGGACTGGCTGGGGCCCACCGGGAGTGTGGGGACGTCCTGAGAAAGGACCAGAGGGGCATCAGGAGACAGGACAAGTGAGAGTGACCCCCCACGCGTCGCGTCCACGGAGCGCCTTTCCCGAGGCCCATGGAGGAGAGCCCCGGCTGGGGACCTGCCTAGCAGCCGTGGCCACGGCGGCACCGAGCCCCACACGGCCGGGGGACGGGGCGCGCCTGAGGAGAGACCGGAGAGAGGAGGCCAGGCCCGAGGCCAGGGAGCACTGACCTCAAGATGGACAGTGTTACGGGGCCCCCACCCGGCCTCCCTCCCCGGCACAGGTCCTAGGACGCTGCTGCAGGGGCCGGCGGTGGACGCGGATTCGGGGCAGCCCCAGACCCGAGGCCTATCGGCCGGAAGGTTCTGGGCCCCACCCCAGGCCCACAGAGGCAGGAGAACTGTCGGGCCCGGCCGGCAGCCGTCTGTGCAAAGGGCCGGGCCAGTGGCCGGGCTTTGTGGGCCGGGGTCTCTGGCGGCATGGCCGCGGACACAGCCTGGGCGCAGGGTCAGGCCCCTCAGAACCGGCCACACCCCCTGCCGTCCCTCGGGGGCGGGGCGGGGCCTGGCGCTGCCCGAGGCCGCCCCAAGTCCACCGCGGAGAAAGAGCCAGGGACTGTCGGTGACCGGGGGCTCGGGCGGGCTCGTGTCCACCTGATTCCTTCGTGCCTGGTGAGAGGGGGTGAAGGACGGGGGCGGGGCGGGGGCGGGGCGGGGGCCTAGGCAGGGAGAAGAGGTGCGTCGGGTCTCAGCAAAGGGGGACCGGCGCAGGACGCAGTCTCGGTGGCAGCAGGGGGGTCGCGCCGTGACTTCTATCGGGCGGTTTGGGGACTGCCCTGCCGTTCCGTGCGGATGTGGGAGGAACAGAAGCTCCTTCCCAGAGCGGCGGCGGCGCGCGCGGTCAGCGGCTACTTCAGAGGCTTCACGCCCGTTTTCATCAACGGTCAGGCCAGTCCTGGGGGCGAGGGCCCCCAGAGGCCTCTGTGTCGGACCCCAGGACGCTGCACCCAGCTCCAGTACGGGGCCCTCCCCTGCCCACTGCTCTGGGCTCACAGGGGCCGCAGGGACAAAAGCGGCCGTCCAGGCGCCCCATCCAGAGTCGCCTCGGGCGGTTCACGCTGGCCAGGGGCTGGGAGGTCCGAGGGGGTCGCCCATGCTCCAGCCCCGGCCTGCCTCCCTCCGCGCCCCATTCCAGAGCTCGAGCCGCGGGGGTCTGGGCGTACCCCAGGGGGCTCGGGACCCAGGCCGGGTGCACCACGGTCACACGACAGAGACCGAGGTGAGGCCGGAGCTTGGGCGGAGGCGCAGCCAGGAAGGGGCGGGCCGGGGGAGGGCAGTTGTGCGTCAGCGTGGGGAGAGGCTGGCGGCGTGGGGGAGGGGGAGACGGCCTCAGCGCCCCTGCCCCTCCCTCGGGCTCCCCCGGCCCACGGGGGTCTCGGGCCCAAGCTGCCGCGCCAGTGGGGTCCAGGGGCGGGCGGGGCGGGGCTGACCTGGGCCGAGGGGGCCGTCCGCTCCGCGATGTTGGGCCTGAAGGCCCCGGCCGGGTAGTACAGGAGGAAGCACATGCTGAGGGCCGTGAGGCCCTCGTCCGAGGTCTTGTTCACATCGGCCCCGCTGTCCAGCAGGAGGCTGACGATGGCCCTGTGAGAGTGAACCTGGGGGCGGGCACCCTCAGCCACGCGCCGGGAAAGTGCCCCGCGCCCCAGCGCCCCAGCGGGCCCTGCCTCACGCGGGCTCGGGGGCTGGGGCCGCCAGCCGGCTCGGAGTCGCGAAGGGTCAGTGTCAGGGACACGACCCAGTGTTGGACCAGGGCACCCACCCCTCGCTTCCACACCTGGGGCGGCACAGAGGGGAGCCCCAGCAAAGGTGCCGTCACTCGGAGCCCTGGCGGTGGGGCGCTCACCGCGGCCGAGGCCAGCACCGTGTAGCCCCGGGCGTCTGCCACGTCGGGGCTGACCAGGTTGTCCCTCAGTGCCCTGTAGACCCAGTCGTAGTCGCCCGCCTGGGCCTTCAGGATCAGCTCCCTGGAGAGCCGCTCCCTGGGGCCGCTGGGCCCGAAGGGGCTGCGGTCCCCCGCCAGCACGGCGTCCATCCTCCAGCTGCTGTGCGCCCGCTTGTTCCTAAGACGCAGCGCGGCGGGCTTCAGCGCCTGCCCGCCCCGCGCCCGCCGCCGCCTCGCCCGCCGCTCCTCTGCCCCCGCTGCGGGCCTCCTGTGCCCGCCGTCCGCCTGGGCGCGTGGCCCGGGCTGCTCTGCTGGCCTCGGGTGGGCAGGGAGGCGGCACCCCGCGGGACACTCGCCCCAGCAGGCCGCGCCCCCCGCTCGGCGCCCAGCCCCCCATGCCCCGCCTCCCACAAGCCCCGCCCCTGTGGCCCCGCCCCCGCCCCGTGCCCGGGCTCTCCCTGCGGGGCCGTGGGGCAAGCGCTCGGGCGCGCACTCGGCACCAGGCCCCGTCCAGCCGCTCGCGGCTCCTCTGCTGGGGTGGGCAGGTCGCCCGAAGCCCCTTGCGGACGCCCCTCAACCACCCGGGCTCAAGGCAGCTCCTGCACCGGTCCCTGGAGTCAGAGGACCGGGTTGGCTGCGGGGGGCGGGGTGGACACCTAAGTAGCCGCTGTGCTGCAAACGCGCTTCTTGAACGGTTCGGGCAACAAAGGCTAGAAGAGGCTACAAGGTTCTGAAAGTGTCAACTCTCGGCAGAAGGAGACGCCCCCTAGTGCTCACCCCCTTTCCAGGGCTGGGGTGTCGGCGGAGACCAGCAGGGCGGCGCCACCCTTCCCTGCCTGAGACGTGGAGGTTCAGCCCGCCCTGGCCTCGGCCCCGCCGCTGCCTCCGGCCTCTGGCTGAGCCCACGCCCGTGCCCGAGGGGCCTGGTGCCCGTCTCCACGGTCCGCGCCAGCAAGGGCGCCACGACGCCCCCGCACCCAGACCCAGCCCGCGGCCCGAGAGTGGGCGGCGCCCCGGGGCTTCACGTGCGCCCTGGGAGAACACCGGGCGCCCCACGCCGCAGGCCCCCGCCACTCCCCAGGTCCGGGAGCCCCACCCGCCAGCACCAGGGGCGTTTGCCCCGCGGGGTCCGGGGAACAGAGGCGGTGTCCACGGGAGCCCACCGGTCGGCCGAGCGAGGCCTCCGCCGCGCTACCTGAACCTGCGGGCGTGCTTCTGCATTCTGACCAGCAGGGGCGTCTCGTTCTTGACCAGCCAGGGCCGGTCCTCCGCGAAGGGCGGGATGCCGCTGAGGGAGATGCGGGCGTCCAGCTCCCGGCGGAGGCTCCGGGTCACGGGCAGGTGGCCGTTGTCGGTGGAGTAGAGGCTCAGCTCGGGCGGCAGCGTCAGCTCGTCGCGCAGCAGGAAGCGCTTATAGTCATAGAACAGGGGGTCCTGGTCCTCGCTCGGGCCCCAGCCCAGCACCCCCTCGTCCTCGAGGCCGACTCTAGCCGGGGGGTGCATGAGGAAGTCCTCGAACTCGGGGTAGTTGCGGATGGAGAAGGCCCCAGGGACCTCGGTGCACAGCTGGATGAGGTGGTCCCGGAACCACAGCCCCACGTCCTGGCTGCCGTCGGGGTAGGTCTCCACACCGGGCCCGAAGCGCTCGTCTGCCTTGTACAGCCCCTGCGCAGAGGGGTGTCAGCAGCCTCGGGCACTAGGCCGAGGCTCCCACAGGAGGACGACGCCATACTCTGAGGAACTGTGCTCATTCGATGAGAATCGAGGCTGACACGCACAGGCCGGGAGCACTGGCGGAAGAGTGCTCAGGGTGGCCTCTAGGAGAAGGCGGGACCGACAATGTTGGGGCCGCCTCACATGTGTTGATCCCCAGAGCGAACACTGAGAGTCCAGCCCAGATACCCCGACAGGCTGGGACAGCACCATGTGGAAGGGGGTGTCGAGGGGGGTGTGAACTAGGAAGGGGTGGGAGGAGCTAATTCTTGCTCCCCATGAACCCAGCAGACTACAGCAATTTCTGGGCCTCTCCAGACAATTCCATGGCATGTGGCAAGCAAGCCGCATGTGGGTGGAAGACTGTGAACAGGGATAAGCCAGGAGGGCCTTGGATGAGGAACAGTGAATAGCAGTGCCACCCCCATGACATTGCAACCCAGGGAGAAGAGCTGGCACAGGGAGCACAGAGAAGTTCCCAGGACACATGTCCCCTGCAGTGGAGGTGAAAAGATTCTCAAGATCATTGGCACATCATTGCAAAGCAAAACCATAATAAGACACCACAGCATACTCACAAGATTGGCTAAATTTTTAAGTCTGACAATACTAAGTGTTGGCAAAGATGTGTAGCAAGTGGAACTTTTACATGTGGATAGCTGAAATGAAAAAATGGCACTGCCACTTTGAAAAAACATTATCCTGTTTCTTATAAAATGTGTCCTACACTTAGCATATGACCACCAATCCCACTCAGGTGTTCACTCACATGAAAATGAAATGTTCAATTGACCCTAACAGCTTTATTCATGAAAACCAAGACATGAAAGAACTCAGCAGCTATTGGTGAATCATTAGAAATAGTCTCATCATGCCATGGGATGGAACACTACTCTCTACTGCAAGTAAATGAACTGAAACATGCAAAATATGTGTGACTTTCAAAAGATTCAGCCCAAAGTAGAAGACAACCAAACATTAAAAGCTATGTACTGTGTGATCCACATTCTGGAAAGGGCAGGTGGAGCGATGAGAAAGGAGCAAGTGCTAGGTTTTCAGGGTGATAGGAAGGGAGCAGATAGCTTTCAGACTGATGATTTGAAAACAAAGTGATTTGTTAAAACTGCCCTATCAATGCAAATGGCGGCAAGAAAAGAGCAGAGCAATGTCAACCAGGTGGACCAAGCCAAAGCACACATGAAACTGCAGGTTTAAATGTGCTGCCCTTAATGTCAAGCATACCTGACCTGAATCAGAGCTGCCCTACAGAAATGGCATGTGAGTGACAGGTGTCATTCTGAATTTTTGAGTAAGCCACATTATAACAAGAAAAAAGAGATAGGTAGAATTAATTAAAAAAATATTTGTACTGAACTCTATTTTCCTAAAGTATGTCAATGTATTGTTAATTCTAAATATCACTAGTATTTTTGCATTCTTATTTCTTTAGTGGGTCTTCAAGATCAGGCACGTATTTCACATTTGCATCATACCTGCCCGAGGAGCTGCCGCAGTTCGAGAGCCCAGTAGACACATGTGGCTGGTGGCGCCATGTTGGACAGTGAGGGTTCAAACATCCAATTAAAATCACTGAACTAGACTTAAGTAGCTTCACACTGACACTGCCCTGGACCAAGTTTCTGTGTCCCACAACCACTCACATGCTGAGACCGAATCCTGTTGTGATGGTGTGAAGAGGTGGGGCGTTGGGGGCAACTGGGTCAGGAGGGTGGGGCCCTTGCAGGTGGAATTAGTGCCTTACAAGGGGACAACTAGAGGGTCTCTGCTCTCCCCCGTGAGGACACAACGAGAAGGTGGCCATCTGTAAGCCAGGACACAGGCTCCGCCCAGACAACTGACCTGCCAGCATCTTGACCTCCCTGCCTGTCTCCAGAACCAATAGGAGCATGTTTCTCATCCAAGCCACTCAGGCTGTGGTGTTTTGATTATAGCAGCCGTTACTCTGTATATACAACCTTTCTTCAAATAAGGAGAGGGCCTCCCTGGGAGCGCAGGAGTTAAGTCGCAGCACTATGAAGCTATCACAGCCACTACAGCATGAGTTTGATCCCCAGCCAGGGAGCTTCCCACATGGCACAGCAGACCTCTCCTGCCTCACCCGCTGCTCCCCTCAGCAGTGTACTTGAGTAGATCCGCCTTTTCTGCTCCCCACTCTGTCTCTGGTGAATCCTCTCATCACCCCACACCTCTGGCCTACACCCCACTTTTTGTATGCATAAGTAAATAAATCTTAAAAAAAATGAGAGTATCAAAAACAGAGTGAAGAGGGTTGAGACTAGATTATGGAGAAAGACAGCAGAAAAATAACTCTAAATAGCTGATACAGTCTAATTAGCATCTAAAAACTTGACTTTGGGTCATGAAGCATTACAAGAGTTTTTGTTTTTTAGGAATTGCATCATACTATTAAAAGGAAGATAGAACAAATTTAAATCCCTATTCACCTAATAACATGATCTCAAAATACATAAAGCAAAACTTGATCCAGTTGTAATAAGTAAAAGAATCCAAAGAGCAAGAGGCTCTAATGGACCTCCTCTCCTAGTCACTGACCAAAGGAGCAGAGCAGAGCCTATGCACAGCTCCGGAAAGATTTTGGGCAGGGAGAGCAGTGTCCTTGGGGACATGCGTGAAGCGCTGTGCCAGCAGCTGTAAGCAGGCGTGTTTTTTTCCATGAAGAGCCGGAACATTTTCAAAGTGGGCCGTTGCCTGTGTCACAGCGAGTCTCAAGTTCCAAAGAACCAAAACCAAGCAAAGCTCCAGGAAGTCAGGAGTGAGCTCCAAACACTGAGCAATGCTCACTCAAGAAACCATGACTCAAAGAAATCACAGCAGAAATCAGAACATACTTTGAGCAGGATGAATAGCAGGGAGCACAGGGCAGTTGTCGGAGCTGCTCGGTTTCAAATACGAGTGAGGGAAGGAGAAAGGCTGAAAATCAACCAGCTGAAACAGCTGTGCTGAAGGAGAAGAATAAAGAACAAGATCCCGAGATCGAACCAAACAGAGAAAAGACCCGCCACGCAGGGGCTGGCTCTCGGGGAAGCGGACAAAGAGCTCGAGAAGCCCCAGGAGACTGACCCAGGGCAAAGACAAGGCGCAGGCTGGCCAAAGACCCGCGGCGTCCACGGCGGGGAAGTGCCGGATTCCGGAGACTGGACCGTGGCGCGGGGGGGCAGCTAGGCCCTCAGGTGCCCCGCAGCGTGCGGGGCCAGCCCGCAGCCGCCGGCCGCCTGGAGCAAGGAGCGCTGGTCCTCGCCGACCACTGCCCCTGCCCAGGCCACACACCCGCTAGGCAAAAACCTCACACACACGCGTGTGAACACACACTCACAAACCCTCTGTCCATGGCAGCTGTGCCCGTGAGCCCAACTGCTGGGAACAGCCCAAACGCCTGCGGGGGCTGGGCAAGCCTTGGGGACACATCAGCAGGCCGTGGTGGGGAGGGCCCCCCCATGTGCGCTTAGGGGGCAGGTCTGGGACAAGTGGCTGAGTTGGGGCCCCACAGGGATAACACCCCCACAAGGGTTTAGCGCCCCCAGTGGGGCCAGGGTGGGGAGAGGCCTGTCCCAAGGGGCACAGGGCACTATTTGGGGGTGACAGACTCTTCTGAAGCTTGATTGATGTTGGGCAAAACCCACAGAACTACAAAGTGCGGGGAGGAGGGTGGCGGGAGTGGAGCTGTAATAAATTCTGCGATAAAATCAAAGGGGGAGATGCACCTGTGTCTGCAAAGCCAGGAGGGCTGCCTGGGGGAGGCGGTGCCCCAGGAGGGCCGCAGGCCTTGGGGGGTGGTGCCCCAACACCTTAGATCAGCTTAGATCTCAGGGAAAAGCAAACGCTCCACCCTCTCCACGGGGCGTCCGCGGCCCGAGCTTGTCTCCCCTCCTGAGTCTCCTGGGGGGCGCGGCCCGGTTTTTGCAGGGTCCCCAGAGAGACGGCAGCGCTGCCAGGGGCGCACAGGGGCGAGGCGGCTGCAGGTCGCAGGCCGCACCTGGGGAGCCGCGCCTCACCTGGAAGAGCCGGGACTTCAGGAACATGGTGCCGTAGCCCTCGCGGGAGCTCAGGTAAAAGGCGCCCGTGAAGCTGGAGCCATGCGGCCACTTGTAGGTGCCCAGGCCGTGGCGGTGGTCCCGGTAGAACTGCCCGTGGTAGCACTGCCGACAGAGAGCGGCGGTCAGCAGGGCACGGACTCAAGTCGGGGACTCGGCCCCTAAATCAGGCACGGCGGGTGCCGGGGTTACCCCCGCGGGCCACGCTGCACACTCGTGGCAGCCTGAGCCGGGAAGGGGCGCGCCGCGGGGTGGGGCAGACTGGCCTCCACTGTGGGGCCCTGGCCGGACAGCGCCCACCCAGGCCGTGGACCCAGCCGCCCTCCACCCGAAGGTGGGCTCCGCGGCGCCCAGCAGGGTCAGCGCCCGGCTCTCCCCTCAGGGACAGACACAGGCCCGGCCTCCGGGGGACGTGCTGGCCCAGTGGCTCCCGCCCCCACACCTGCCCTCGAGGCCCTGCCCTTCCCGCCCGGCCACGCTGCTCCAGGCCAGCACATCCCGGGCCCAACCAGCCTCCGGTGGCCGCTGGAGGCCCTGCCCCGCCCCCGCCCCCACCGCCTCGCCCCCACCCCCACTTCGTGGCCCTGACGCTCTGTGAGGTGTCGGAGGGGCCGTCGCAGGCCCCCGGGTTACCCTCGCTCCAAAACGCCCCCACCGGGCAGGCCGGGCAGGCCGGCGACCACACGGTCAGTGTCCCGGGTCCTGCCCCCGCGGCTGCCCAGGTGCAGGTGGGGGTCTCGGGGGTCTCCACCCAGGGCGCCGGAACCCGCCTCCTTTTGGTCTTCAGTAGCCCTGTCGCTGGCTTGACCTGGCCGAGGGGCTCAGGCAGCCACGCGCCTGACACTCGCCCGAGAGAGCCGCTCTTCCGAGGTGCCGCCGCCCGCGAATGGCCGGGCCAGCGGGGGCGCGCCTGCGAGTGGGGAGACATCCAGTGGCCCGCGGGGCCCAGGGCCTGGGGGCGGTGCGGTTACCTCGCCCGTGGGCCAGGAGAATTCGCCATGTCCCAGCTTCATGCCCAGCCCGAACTGGCCTCGGTACGTGCAGCCGTCCGGCCACTCCTGCATGCCTTGCACCAGCTGGATGTAGGCGTCCTTCAGGCCCTGCTCCCCGGGCGGACTCCGGGGCCCCTCCTCTCCGTCCGCCGGGGTCTCCGGGGTGTCCCTGGGAGAGGGGCCAGGCCGCCGGTCTTCAGGGCATTGTGCACGCAGAGCGCCGCCCTCCATCGTCCTCCCAACGACCAGCAGGCGGGAGCTGAGGCCGCCCCCGTAACCCCGAAAGGGAAACCAAGGCACGAAGGACGCAACGCTGCCCCGGCCGCATCGCCAGTCGGAGAAGGACGTGCCCACCTAGCAGGAGCGGGCACCTCTGGCCTGCAGGCCGGCCATCAGCGGGCCCCACCATGGCGCTGGGCGCCTGTCCCAGGAGGGCCACGGCCCCCACCGCGGGCTCCATCCAGCCCGGCGCGGCCCCAAGCCGGAGGCTGACACGGCTGACACACGGTGGGGACGGCAGAAAGGCCTGCGCGCCCGAGGCCTCCCGCCTGGGCCCGCCTGGGCAGCCAGCAAGGTGGAGGGAGGGTCAGTCGGTCCGTCGGGAGGAGCGGGCGCAGCAAGGGCCCGAGCACCCGCACGGGAGGCGGGGGGGGGGTGGGGGTGGGGGTGTGTTCTTTCCTGCTTGTGCCGAGAAATTCAAAGCTGCCCTGACCACGCCCACCTCCACCGGCCCCGCCCCTGTCAGCCCTGGCCACGCCCACCTCCACCGGCCCCGCCCCTGCCAGCCCTGGCCACGCCCACCTCCCCGCCTCCGCCTCCTCTGGGGCTCCGTGGCTGCTACTGTCCACACCCGGCCAGGGCCTGAGACTCGCTGCCCCTCCGCCAGCGGGCCCTCGGACGCCAGCCGGGCCCAGGGCTTCGTCTGCCCAACAAAGAAGGGACCGCCAGAGGGCAGGCCTCCAGTGCAACCCCGTGTCCGCTGGGGGCCCGAGAAGGACACCCGCCAGTCGCCGGGATGTGGCTGGGGGTTCTGACCGAGCTGCTCCCCGCTATCTGTGGTGTTAGGTTGATTGTGTCCCCTCTTCCCAGAAACACCTAAATCCCAGGACAATGCAACCTCATGTGGGGAAGGTCTTAGAGGGGATCGGACGAAAGGGGGTCACTGGGGTCACCTCTGTCCTCACAGAACCCAGCCTGAAGGGTTAAACCGCCCTCAGGGCCTGAAGAAGAGATGGCGGGGCCTCCCCGGGGGCGCAGGGGTGAGTCTCAGCCTGTGGAGCTATGGCAGCCACTGCGGCGAGAGTCCGATCCCCGGCCAGGGAGCGTCCCCCAGGGCGCAGCAGACCCCTCCTGTCTCCCGCTGCCCCCTCAGCAGTGGGTTTCAGAGGATCCGCCTGTGCTGCTCCCCAGTGTCTCTGGGGAGTCCTCTCACCCCCGCACCTGTGGCCTGCACCCCGGTTCACAAGCGCAATTGATCTGCAGCCGGCGCAGACAGACCCCCGGCGCCAACGGGGCTGCCCGCTGGCGGGGGGCCCAGGGCAGGGTGCGCCGAACCCCCGAGCGGTCACAGAAGCCTCTGCAGTCTCCACCCACGACCGCCGTGACCGCAGCACTGGCCAGCCCCGCCCTGGCCCCAGTCTCAGCCAGGAAACGCCACTGCCTTGTTCCCCACCGGCCCCAAACGACGCGCTCATTCCCGCACCCTCGGGGCTGGTTCGAGCCCACCCGCCGCCTCCCTGCAGCCGTTGGCAGCAAAGCTCTTTCTCTTCCTCAGCGCCGGGCCACGGCTAGGCCTGTGGCTCTCTCTCAGCGCAGTGGCCGCTGCGGCAGCGGCGCGGGGGCGGGGCTGGGGGGCTGCAGCGGCGGGGCCGCAGCCTGGCAGGCGCCTCTCACAGAGCTGTGCACGGCACAGGTACGTCGTGTTGTTTGTTAAAGTGAGGAAACATAATCTACCGGGGAAATAAGAAAAGTGCGTTTTTCCTGGAAAAAAAATAAGTGGAAATGGCTTTGAGGCAAGCAAGAAAATCATCGGTGCAAGGTGGGCGGTGGGCGTGGCCGGGCAGCCTCGGGGTGGACGTGGCCGGGCAGCCGGGCACGGTGCCGGCCGCGGCCCCCCCAGCCCCACGGGCCAGCGGGCGGTCAGCCTGGGCGGGTAGAAGGCCGGCGGCGGCGGGAAGAGCCAGCGCTGCCCCCTCAGGCCGAGGCAGGGAGTCGGGCTCAGGGCCCTGAGAGCGGCGGCCTGGGCCTGCTCCCCCGCTGTCCTCGCGGGCCAGGAGGCCCCCCGGCCTCTGCGCAGTCCCCATTGCAGGGACACAAGCCCCTCGTGGCCTCCACCCTCGTGACCCCATCCAGACGCAACGACCCCTCCAAACGCCACCCTGTGGGGGCAGGACTCTGCGCCAGGCACTCGCTCCGGGGCAGGACCACGGGCGGCGGGCGGCGGGGCTGCAGGCTCCACACTCCGAGGCAGCAGCTAGTCCCCAAGAGCCCCGGCGCTTCCGCCTCCCGGCCAGCCGCGTGCAGACTGTGCGTCTCCTGGGCAGAGTGCCCAGCGGTGAGGGGTGAGGGGTCGGGCGGGCAAACCCTGCACAGGCCCGGTCACACGCCCCGGCGCCCGACCCAGTAGCTGTCATGGGATGGCGGCGGCGCGCACCTCCAGGAGAGGAGCGTGGAGCTCCCCGGAGACCTCGAGTCCTCGGTCTTCAGAGCCCCCTGCAGCTGCTCTGCCAAGCCTCGGGCGCCTGGGCCCCCAGGGGCGTCTAGGGCTGTGGGGGACGGGCTTGCTGCCATGTTTCTGGCTTCAGACCTGGAAGCGAGGCCGGACACGGCGGCTCAGGGCTCCTGCAGACACCCGGGGCCGCCACACCCGACAGGCCTCAGAGAGGCTCCTCGCCCCAGCCCGCCGCTGCGGCTGCTGGAACCCCCGGGACCTCGCCCTGCACCCCGGCGTCCTCTGTGCTCCTTCCGCTGGGCACCCGAGGCCATTCCCGAGCCCGCCCGTTTCGCCGGCCGCGGACACCGCGAGGGGGCTGAGGACCCGCGGGGGCACAGGCGGCGGGTCTCCCTCCCCAGCAGGCCTCAGAGCAGGTCGGGGAGGGTGGCAGGCCCGGCCCGGGGACACCGCCCCACCCAACCGCACTTTCACCCGCATCGGGTCCCAAATCCCGGGCTCTCCGAGGAGACAGCGCGCCCCGCTCAGGCTCCGCAGCCGCCGCCCCCCGCGCGGGCCCGGGACCCCCCGCACCCGGCTCACTGCGACTCCGCGCGCCGGGGCCGGGCGGACCCGGCCGACCGCGGCTGGGAGAGCTCGCACCGACCGCGGCCCTGGCAGCACAGAACCGGGGCTGGCAGCCGCAGCCCAGCCAGAGTCGGGTTTCCCTGGAGACCTGCGGCGCCCGGCCCCGCCCCGCCCCGCCCAGGACACGCCCCTGCGACCTCACAGCGCGGAGCCGCCCCCGCCGCGCCCCCACCCCGCGGCCCCAAGCCCGGCTTTCCATCTGGCCCCCGACAGCGAGCCGGGGCAGGCCGGCCGACTCCTCTTGGGACACCCAGCAGGACGACGGGTCAGCCCGAAGCTAGCGCCCGGGGATGGTGCCACCTCGCGCTCCCGGCCCGGGCGGAGCGCCCGTGCGACGCCTGGGGAAACCGAGGCACGGCCACTGACGACGCCCTCGGCTGCTGGGAGCGACGAGGCGGCGCGGATGGAGGCCGCCCGGCTCCGGGCCGGGGTGGGGACGAGAGGAGCAGGGCCCAGGTCACCAGGGAGCCGGGGCCAGCTGTCTGCAGGAGGCCCCCTGGAGGCCAAGGACAGGATTTGGAGAAGGGTTTCACCGGCGGGGCAGCTCTCCGGGCTGCGCAGAGGATGCCCAGGGCTCCGCCGGCCGCAGAGGCGCAGAGGGGCGCGGGGCTTTCCACTGGGCTGGAGGGCGTCCTCGCCCAGACGGCCCTGCGACGAGGGCAGGGGAGGAAGGGCCCGGCCGCCCACCCACCCACCGGCTGGCGCTCAGGCTGCTGTGCCAGGCTTCAGGGCTCTGCTCCCGGCGCCCCAGCCCTGTCTCCCAGGTCACCGCCCCTGCTCCGCTGCTTCTCTCTCAGCCCCTCAGGAGCCACCTCGGCCCACCCCCTCCCTGCCTCCGCTCTGCTCCCCCGCCCCCAGGAACACAGAAAGGAGCCGCGGACAGTAAAACCTCACAGCGCCCCGCACCTGGTGGTCTGTAGGGGCGCCCAGCCGCGGGCTGCAGGATGAGCGGCGGTCGGGTGTGGGGCTCCTGAGCTACCAAGGTGGCCCCAGCCCAGAGCCTCCCGGACTGGCTGCGCGCGCGCGACGCCTCCCGCCCCCGGTGCGCGCTTCAGATGCCCAGCCGCGCCCCGACCAGCGCGTGCCCCCTCCCCCCCCTCTCTCGGCGCCCCCTTTCCTGGCGCCCTAGTGAGCGATTCCGTTTCTGTCTGTGTCCTGCATTGTAAGCTAGTGGGAGAGGACCCGCCGCGGGATGGTCGCCTCCCGGGGTTTGCGCCCTGGGCGCGGGGACCAGGCCACACTCGCAGCAGGAGCCCCCGCAGGGAGCCTGGCCGCCCAGTGGCGGTCAAGGGGCCAGCGGCCAGCTCCTCAGGCAGGGCGGGCCCAGGGGCCCGGGAGCCCAGGCTACCCGTGCTAGTCGTCCCACCCCCCACCACCTGTTGTGAGTGGGTGACCCCCCTAAAATGATAGGGTGACTTGTGAATGACCGTATTCGGATCTTTTTAAAATTTATTTTCTTACATCGTTCATTTGTGTGCGGTGATTGGTTTCTCCCCTCAGGCGGCGTCCCCCAAGTTCTCCCTCCCACCACCACATCCCCAGCAATAGGCGTTTTTAATGAGATTGTTTTTCATCAAGGTGACGGTGGTTTCTGACGCTGTGTGGGTTAGGGGTGCGTGTGCACACCCCTCCAGAAACATGTCACCCGAGCCCGCCAGCGAGGCCCGCAGAGCGTCCGCCGCGGGGGCGCGCTCCTCGCGCCATCGCCCCCCCCCCAGCCCGGCTCCGCAGGCGATTGCTGGTTTCTCGGCGGGTCCTGCCCTCCAGCTCCGCTCTCGGTCCGCGGAGGAGCAGGCGCCCTCGCCCTTCCGCGCTTGGAGACGGCGTCTGCACGGCAACGCTGGGGAGCGCCCCGGTTCGCGGGCTGGTTCTGGAGGGGACGGGGGCGGAAGCGGGGTTCCAGCACCCCCGGGAAATGAAGACAGCCCCACTCGAGGGATGGGAGACAAAAGCGGGGAACTTGCAAAGTCGGCAAGTCTGACAATGTGGTCATTTGGGGGGCGTGGCAACGAATTCTAGATACTAGAGTGTGCCCAAAAGAAAGGGTGTTCTGGGACTGGGCTTCTGTACCCGGGGAAATGCCCGCAAAACGCCGACATTTCCTATGTGAGAATAAATGCACTGAAGTTTTAAAAACCAGGCACACAAGGGTTTCTGTATTTCTGTAACCCAAGCAAAGGCCCAGTAAACGAAGATTAAAAAGCCCTATTTTCGGGCCTCCCTGGTGTCGCAGGGGTTAAGTCTCAGCACTATGAAGCCATGGGCAGCCGCTGCAGCGCGAGTTCAATCCCCAGCCAGGGAGCTTCCCACAGGGCACAGCAGACCCCTCCTGTCTCCCAGCTGCCCCCTCAGCAGTGGGTTTCAGTGGATCCGCCTGTGCTGCTCCCCACTCTGTCTCTGGGGAGTCCTCTCACCCCCACACCTCTGGCCTACACCCCAGCTTGTATGCATAAATAAATACAAAATTTCTTTAAAAGACCTATTTTCACAAATTGCTGTAAGTCCTGCCGTGACAATGAAGAAAACGTTCAAGAAGAAAGTTTTCGTAAGAAACCTTTGTTAACATCTATTAACACATGGATAATACTCAAGAAAATTAGTTTTGGTTTTGGTGAATCGGCAAACTTGGTAAATGCAGAAAATGACTGAGTTGGGAAACGAGAATCCCCGGGGTGACTGGCTCCCCGCAGTGTGGCCCCTCAAAGCCACAGACCAGGAGGGACCCCAGCCCGCCGCGCCCGCCCCCGCCGCGGCGCGCCTGGACACAAGCCGGGGGGGCTCCCCCTCAGCGCCGCGCTCAGCAGCGCCCTCGCCAGCGGGGCCCCCAGGGGGGTGCCCTCCCGCCCCGCCGCCGCCTCAGGGCGGCTGCTCAGACCCAGGGCTTGTGCTGGACACCCGAGTGTGGGCGCGCCGCGAGGACAGTCTAGCACTTGCCTCCGCGTCCGCTGAGGTGCTGCCGGCGACGCCCGGGGCAGGACGGTCGCGGCTTTAACGTCGCGGAGCCGCCCAGACGTTGCCTCTGGTCAGTCGCGGGGGAGCGTCGCGATGCCCAAGACAGGCGGCCGTTCCAGTGCCCACGAGGGCCCCGCGGGCCGGCTCCTCGCGCGGCGGGAGGACACAGCGGCGGGCGCCGGGGGGAGGGGCCGCGATGAGCAGGGAAGTGGGTCCGGCGCCGCTGCTTTGCTCCTTGCGGGCCCACGAGGGCCGCAGACGGTCCCGATGGCTCCCGGGGCCCGCCCCCAGCCGACCCGGAGGCCCGTGGAGGAACTCTTTCCCATGGGGGTGGCTGACGGCCCTCCCTGCGGGGTTCGTTGGGGCGACCGCAGATCACCGCTGCCCCCCCCCACGCCAGGATGGGGCGGAAGCAGCGGGAAGGGGAAGCCCGGCGGCCAGGCTGCTGCCCGGGGCTGTCTCGCCGACCTGCCAAGACCTTGGTTTGGTTCCAGGTCCGGCAGGAACTAACCCAGAGTCTCCACAGGCAGCTGCGGCCACTGCGCGGGCAGTGGCGGGGTGCCCTCACGCTGCCCGGGGCTTCTACAGCACTTCTCCAGAAGGCAACACTCTGGCCGTGGGTTCTCCACGCCGGGTCAGGTACTAGGGAGCCAGGGCCCGGTTCGGTCCAGCTCTGCCCCCGCACCTGCTGGCCAGAACAAGGGTGTGGGGAGGGCCCTGGGGGCCGCGCAGGCCCAGGAGGGGCGGCCGGCTCACTGGAGCCCGCAGGAGGCGCTGGGGGGCAGGAGGCCTGGGACAGAAGCCCACCTGACTCGCCGCAGCGAAGGGTGGCTGCTGGCCACACCCACAAACCTTCTGGAGGGAGCGGTTGGATCAGGCGCCATCAAGGCCTGGCCCCCATCTCAGCTTTCACCGGGACAATTCAGCCTGTGACCGTGATGGCAGAGGGGTCCTCCCAGGCTCCCTGGCCCCGCTGGCCGGGGGTCGGGCTGTGCCCTTGCAGGTGCTCCAGGGGGCCCTGGAGAAACTGCACCCCACGCAGGCAAGTGGGCGCCTTTCGGGGCAGAAGCCAGGGGTGGGAGCTCGAAGCCTGATGCCTGGAGCCTGGAACGGCCCAGCGTGCGGACCCGTTTAGCTCCAGGGAAGCCCAGGCTGCAGCAAGGAGCGGCAGGTCCCCATGCTGGTGGCTGCGGGTCACCCCAAGAACCTGGAGGTTCATTATGTCAGGTTTACCTGCTCTAGGTGTGTGGAGGCTACTGGGCAACGTTTCTGGCAGGGCAGATTGAAAATACCGAGTAAACGACGGAGACGAGTCAGAAGGAAAATCCTTGGCTCCAGGGAAAGCGGAGCCGCGCGGCCGCCCGCAGGCGGGAGCACTGGCGGGCGGCTCCCCACAGCCTCCCCAGGCCCGCAAGCCGGCCACGGTATCGAGGCCGGCCCCGACGCGAACAGGCAAAGTAAAGGCCAAATACTCGCGCGTGAAGAGATGAGGACCGACTCTGTTTCCTCCACCCGAGCTTTATTTCCCAGAACCAGATTTACAGCGAAGCAGAAACGACACCGGCCGGCTTATTAGGAGGCAGACAACAAAAAAGGCCGCACACGGCGCCGGTGCGCCCCATCCCGGACTGCACGCGGAGGCGGCGGCCGCAGGGCGGGCGAGGCGGGTCCCGGCAGCGCGACACCGGCAGCCGCACGGAGCGGCCTGCGGGGCCGGCGAGCTGCGGGTCTCGCGCCAGGGAATTTATCCCGGCTCCCCGCCCCGCCCACCCCGCCGCAGCCAATCCGACCCTCCCGGCGGCCACCAGCCTACCCGCAGCCAATCAGAGGGGTAGCCCGCTCGGCCCCGCCAATGGGGAAGCGGCCGGAGAGTGGGGCCCGCCCGGGAGGGGGCGGGGCGCGCCGACCGTCAGAAACAGACCCTGGCGGGGCGCCCGAGCGCGGGTCATGGACCCGGAGCCGGTCGCGCCGCCGCCGTTCGCGCGCGTCGCCCCCGCGCTCTTCCTCGGGAGTGCGCGCGCCGCGGCCGCGACGGAGCTGCTGACACGCGCGGGCGTCACTCTGTGCGTCAACGTCTCGCGACAGCAGCCCGGCCCGCGCGCGCCCGGCGTGACCCAGCTGCGCGTGCCCGTGTTCGACGACCCGGCCGAGGACCTGCTGTCGCACCTGGAGCCCACCTGCGCCGCCATGGAGGCCGCGGTGCGCGCCGGCGGCGCCTGCCTCGTCTACTGCAAGAACGGCCGCAGCCGCTCGGCCGCCGTCTGCAGCGCCTACCTCATGCGGCACCGCGGCCTCAGCCTGGCGCGGGCCTTCCAGGTGGGCGGGGCCTGGCTCCCGGGGCGGGGCCGGCGGGGGTTCCGGGGGCGGGGCCTGGCTCCCGGGGCGGGGCCGGCGGGGGTTCCGGGGGCGGGGCCTGGCTCCCGGGGGCGGGGCCGGCGGGGCTCGGGCCGGGGCGGGCGCGGACCTGGGCGCAGGCTTGGCCTCGGTCTCCTTCGCAGATGGTGAAGCGCGCACGCCCGGTGGCCGAGCCTAACCCGGGGTTCTGGGCTCAGCTGCAGGAGTACGAGGAGGCCCTGCAGTCCCAGGCCGTCCTGCCCAGGGAGCCCTCGGGACAGCCCGGACCCGGACGAGAAGCGCTGCGGAGTGAGCCCTAGCCCGGCCCTGAGGGCTTTCCCGCGGCCGGCGCTGTGGAGGGGCCCTCTGCAGGGTCTCTGCCCTCCCCTGGTCATGCAAGGTGTGTCCCGGAGGGCCCCGGGCTACCCCTCCCTGCTGGGCCTGCTCAGCAGAAGGGCCCTGTGAGGGCCCAGGCCCCAGGCAGAGGCTCAGGCAGGACAGTTGCTGCAGCGAGTCGGGGCGAGACAGGCGGATCCAGCGGGGCCCGTCCACCAGGACGCTGGGGCCTGGCGAGCCCGAGCCCACCACCCGCGGCCCGGCCTGCTTCCAGACAGGCGCCGCGGGGCTGGGCCTCGCGCGCCTCCAGCCGCCCTCCCGGAGCCTCAGCCGGGCCTGGCCGCATCCCGCGGGCCCTGGTGTGAAGTTGGTTGCCACGCACAGCCCGAGGCGGGACAGCGGGGGCAGTTGGGGGCCGCAGGCGACACTCGAGGACCCTGTGCCAGTGGACGCGTGACATGGCGCGAATAAAGCCCCGCGTGGCGTTCATCGCGCCTTCCCGCCTCCGCGCCGCTGCTCCTTCTGGGGCGCCTCCTCGCCACAGGCCGGGCGCTCGCCCCACGCTGCCCCGGGCGGCACCTCGGCTTGGAGAGTCCCGGCGCCGGGGCGTCTCGGCCTCCCGCCCACTAGGGCACCCCCAGATGGAGGCACCCCACCTAGGAAGACCTCTGGCCGGCGAGCACCCTGAGGGCGGCGTGGGGGGCTGAGGCACCCTGCTGCACGTGGGCCCCGGCCGTGAGGACACACCTGGGTGGACGCCCCGAGACCGAGGCCGCCAGGCCCGCCCGCACGGGTGACCGCCTCCAGGGGCCGCACGCTGGAGCTGCAGACCCACGGGCTCTGCCCCGTCCCGGACGCTACCGCCATTGCCCCGCTTGTGGGTGAGGCCCTGGGGCTCCCGAGGGCCGAGTGTGCCCAGGGCCTGGACTTCTGCCCTGCAAGCCGTGCCCCTGTCGGCCAACCCCTGACCCGAGCTGGCCCGGGCGGCGGGGTGAGGCGCACCTGCGGGCCCCAGCAGCTCCGTGCCGAGAGCCGGACAGCTGTGGCCCCGCCAGGACCTCTGCCCCAGGCAGCGCCCCGCCCGCCTGAGCGGGCGTCTGCCAGGGGACCAGGCTCGCCCCCCAGGGCTGGAGTGTGAGGCTCCGGCGCAGAGCCCCGGCCTGGCCCCCGCCTGCCGCCCCCCCACGCTCCCAGCTCGGTGCACCTGCCCGGTCGGTCTGCGAGCACCCTCAGACGGCCTGGGCTGGGTCCCTGCTGGTATAAAAGGGGTGGGGGCGCCCCACACGGGGCAGAAAGTAACTCAGCGCCCCCGGTCAGCAAACACCACACGCGCACGCACCCCCCGCAGAAGTGGACACAGCAGCCGCGCAGGGCCCTCCAGCAGGGGACACCCACCCCCTCCCCAGTCCAGGGGGCCACGAGGCCAGGAAGGCCCAGTGTCCGCCCCCGCCCCCACCGGGGCAGGCTCTGGCCCAGGGACCAGTCTTGGGCAGTGCTGGCCGCCTGGGGCAGCGAGGGCCCGGGCCCAGCTCCTTCCTCCAGTCCCCAGCACAGGCCTGATCCCGGGGCGCCTGCTCCCTGGGGGCCCACTGACCTTGGGGTGGCTGCCTGCCCGGCACCCCCACACCAAGGAGGGCAGGTGGGGACAGGGCGTTCAGGCCTCGGGCAGGAGGCAAGGCCAAGCGCTGCCCCGTTCCAGGCCCTCTCCCGGAGTAGGGGGGCGACTGGAGGAGCTTGCCCCACGGCCTCCCCGGCCTTGAGAGCAGCTATTGCCGGGGTGAGGGCGCGGGCTCTGGGCAGGCCTGGCGAGGGACGGGGCAGGGAGGCGGGTCCTGGGCCGCACCTCCAGGGCCGGCCAGCGCCGCGGCAGAACTCTGTGCGGGTGGGACGAGCTCCGTCCAGTCTGGCCGCCACGCGCGCGGACGCGGAGCCCTTGGCCAAGGGCCGCCTGGCGTGGGCTGAAACGAGCCGCGCGGGGCTGGTGGCGCCTCACCGGCCAACATGGCCGCGCGTGCATGCCCGCGCGAGCGCTGCTCTCGCGGCCTTCTGGTCGAGCTCCAGGTTCAGCCTGAGGCCCCAGATGGGCCTGACTCCCAGACACAGGCGGGGCTTCCCGGGAGCGGGACCGCACCGAGGCGGCCCCGGAGCCCGGCCGCAGCGACCCTGCTGGAACGGCGATTCCGCCCCCGGGAGCCTCCCGGGCGCCGCCCGGCAGGAAGCGCACAGGACTGGGGAAGCCGCTCGCACAGCGCACCCGGCCCCCGCAGCCAGTGGCTCGGGCTCTCCCCGCAGCGCCTCTCTGAGCACCCCGCACTGGGTCCCAGCGCCCGCCCCCAGGCGGGCTCCCCCCGCGCACTCCGCGCCAGGGAGCACGGCGCCCCCCACTCCCCTGCGCTCCGCGCCCCGGCCCCCGCGCACAGCGCCCCCGGCGCACGGCGCCCCCCACTCCCCTGCGCTCCGCGCCCCGGCCCCCGCGCACGGCGCCGCCGGCTCCCCGCGCACAGCGCCCCCGGCGGCGGCCGAGCGGAGCCCGAGCGGGGCGGCGCACGGCGCGGGGCCGGGCCGGGCGGCTCCCGGCGCGACTTCCTGTTGTGCCCTCGCCCCGCCGCCGCCGCCGCCCGGCGCCCCTCGCCCGCTGCCCGCGGCCCGGCGCGGCCGCCGCCCATGGATTTCACCTAGCGCGGGGCATGGCGGCGCAGTGCTGCTGCCGCAAGGCGCCCGGCGCCGAGGCCGCGCCCGCCCGCCCGCCGCCCGAGCCGCCGCCCGCCCTGGACGTGGCCTCGGCCTCCAGCGCGCAGCTCTTCCGCCTCCGCCACCTGCAGCTCGGCCTGGAGCTGCGGCCCGAGGCGCGCGAGCTGGCGGGCTGCCTGGTGCTCGAGCTGTGCGCGCGGCGGCCCGCGCCCCCCGCGCTCGTGCTCGACGCGCACCCGGCCCTGCGCCTGCACTCGGCCGCCTTCCGCCGCGCCCCCGCCGCCGAGCCGCCCTGCGCCTTCGCCTTCGCGGCCCCGGGGCCCGGGCCCCCGCCGCCCCCGCTGCCCGCCTTCGCCGAGGCGCCCGGCGCCGGGCCCGCCGGCCGCCCGCTGGCCTTCAGGGTGGACCCGTTCACCGACTACGGCTCCTCGCTCACCGTCACGCTGCCGCCCGAGCTGCCGGCGCACCAGCCCTTCCAGGTCATCCTGCGCTACACCTCGACCGACGCCCCGGCCGTGAGTCCGCGGGCGGGCGGGGCGGGCCGCGTGGGGGTGCGGCCGCGGGGCTCCAGACCGCCCCAGCCAAGCCGCGGCGGGCACCTGCCGAGGGCTGCGCGGGCCCTCCCGGGCACTCCCCACCCGGCCCTAGAATCCTGCCCACCCCCCCCCAGGCTCCTGGGGAGCCCGGGAGGTGAGAGGAAGGCGAGGCTGGCCGAGCACCGCGGGGCCCCCAGGCCTGGGCTCCAGGGCAGGCTCCTCAGGCCGGCAGGGTCTGACCTCGCCCCGGGGTCAGGCCGCCCGGCTGCTGGAGCCCGGCACGTGGGCGGGCGGAGCTTCGGGCACCAGGCCTGGTCCCTGGCAGCATGAGGGACAGGCCGGCAGAGTGGGCGGCAGAGAGGACCACCGCCCGGCGCCCAGGCCCCGCTGTGGGGCCGGGGCTGTCCGGTCAGGGGCCTCCTGTCCGGGGCTCCCCGCCCTGTGCGGACAGCTTTGCCTGCCCTCCGACAGCGCCGTCTCCCTGCCGGGCCGCCCCAGGCCCCCTTCGAGGCCTCCCCTCGCCGCAGCCGGCGGGCTCCGGGGCCAGGTTCAGGCGTCTGTCCGGCCGCGGCTCCGGCCTCGCCCTGTGAACTTGGCGCCCAGCTGTCCACCCACTCCGGAAAGTGGCCAGCAGAGTGGGGGGCCCGGGGCCAGGCAGGCAAGGGTGGCCTTGTCGCTGGGCTTTGTGGCTCCCGAGGGGCCCTCGGTGCTTGGGGTGGGCGTGGGGGCCCCAGGCCCCGCCCCTCGCAGCGCCGCCCAGCAGCAGCGGGGTCTCCTGTCGCCTGTCCAGAGCCCCGGCCCGCCCTCCTCACCAGTCCCGGAAGCGCTGCTGTGCCCTGGGGGGCCCCGCCCCACCCCCGTGGGCTGTCCCAAGGGCAAGGGGGCGCTCAGCAAGCGTAGCAGGTGGGGGCAGTGCCGGGGGCCCTGCTTCCAGGTGGGCCAGGCCCCGCAGCAGCATGGGGGGTCCCCGATAGACGCCCGGCCCTGTGCACTGAAGCGGGGGTGGGGGGGGCGGGCCCGGGAATCTGCACTTTTGCCCGTGCTGCCTGCAGGCCCCGCCTGAAGCATCCAGGCGCAGGGAGGCCGCCCACGGGTCCAGGCCCGGCCCCAGCCATCGCGGGGGTCTGCACGGGCGGGGGCCCTGGCCCTGGCTGCAGCGGTCAGCGCCGGCGACCTGTGGCGCGGTGTTGGCAGACGGGGGCCCTGCAGACGGCTGTGGTGGGGCACCCGGGTCTGCCCTGACCCTGCTGCCCGCGTGTGGAGGAGGACGTTGGCTGGGCTCAGGCGGTGCGGCGGGGGGCGGGCTGCTGGCCGGGGCAGGCTGGCTGGGGCACCTGCGGGCAGGGGGCTTGGGGCCACAGCGTGGGCAGGAGGGCTGTGCCCTGCCCAGGGGCCTGCGGGGCCAGCACAGCGGGGGAGGGCTTCCAGGCGGGGCGTCGCCCCACCGCACCCCCAGCTGGCCTCCCAGGACACCACGGGCGCCGGACCACGGGGGTTTCTGGCCCAGGAGCCGTCCCAGGGGGGCTTCGCGGGGAGGTGGCCTCGGGCTGCCCGCCGGGTCCAGGGCCACGCTCACGCCCGCCCCCGCCCGCAGATCTGGTGGCTGGACCCGGAGCTGACCTTCGGCCACGCCAAGCCCTTCGTGTTCACGCAGGGCCACTCCGTGTGCAACCGCTCCTTCTTCCCCTGCTTCGACACGCCGGCCGTCAAGTGCACCTACTCGGCCGTGGTCAAGGTCAGCGCCTGCCCGGCGGCCTGCCGCCCCAGGAGGGCAGCGCGGGCCTCTCCGCAGGGCCCTCGGCGGGGTGGGGCTCCCTGGCACCCCCAGGGCTGGGCCCCGGAGGCGGGGCTGCTGTGGATGACGTCATTCAGCGGGAGCAGGGCCTCCGGGCTCCCCACAGGGTGTGGGCGCCCTCGCGTGGACTGGGGTCCTGCGGGGTGCGGCCCTGACCGTGGGCTGGGCGCGCAGGCCCCGGCGGGGGTGCAGGTGCTGATGAGCGCCACGCGGAGCTCCTACGAGGAGGAGGAGGGCGTGTACCGCTTCCACATGGAGCACCCTGTGCCTGCCTACCTCGTGGCCCTGGTGGCCGGGGACCTGCAGCCGGCGGACATCGGGCCCAGGTAGGCCCCGCCTGCCCTGCCCCTCCTGGCCGCCCCGGTGGCTGCCTCGGGGCTGCCGCCCAGGGCCGCACTGGACGCCCCGCTCCCCGCTCCCGGGCGGAGGGGGGTGCCCCTGGGGCTGGGCGGCCGGGCCTTGTGGCGGAGTCGCGGCCCCAGCGCCTCGCGTCTGTGCAGGAGCCGCGTGTGGGCTGAGCCGAGCCTCCTGCCCACGGCCACCAGCAAGCTGTCCGGCGCCGTGGAGCAGTGGCTGAGCGCCGCCGAGAGGCTCTACGGGCCATACATGTGGGGCAGGTACGGCCGGCCGCGGCGGACCCCAGCCTGGGGGGCGCCTGCCCCGCGCTCACGCGCCCGCCCCGCAGGTACGACATCGTGTTCCTGCCGCCCTCCTTCCCCATCGTGGCCATGGAGAACCCCTGCCTCACCTTCATCATCTCCTCCATCCTGGAGAGCGACGAGTTCCTGGTCATCGACGTCATCCACGAGGTGGCGCACAGCTGGTTCGGCAACGCCGTGACCAACGCGTCCTGGGAGGAGATGTGGCTGAGCGAGGGCCTGGCCACCTACGCGCAGCGCCGCATCACCACGGAGACCTACGGTACGGGCCGTCCCGGCGGGTCGGCGCGCCCCACCGGCGCCAGGGCCGGCACTCAGGCCGCCGTGCCCGTCCAGGTGCCGCCTTCACCTGTCTGGAGACGGCCTTCCGCCTGGACGCCCTGCACAGGCAGATGAAGCTCCTGGGAGAGGACAGCCCCGTCAGCAAGCTGCAGGTCAAGCTGGAGCCAGGTGAGCCGGCGGCCCCGCCCCGCCCGCCCTGCCCCGCCCCTTCCGGCCCCCAGCCCCGCCCCTGCCCGCCCAGCCCCGCCCGCCTCCCCCACCCCTCAGTCTGCGCCCCTCTCTGCGGGGTGTGGGGCCTACCCGGACCCCGCCGCTGCCACCCCGGAGTCTGGACGTGAAGCCCGTGGGCTCCGCCCTGCCTGCCCGCGGCTCCCGGCCCCGCCGCGTCGCCGGCCGGCTCGCAGCACTCTTCCCTCCCAGGGGTGAACCCCAGCCACCTGATGAACCTGTTCACCTACGAGAAGGGCTACTGCTTCGTGTACTACCTGTCCCAGCTGTGCGGGGACCCCCAGCGCTTCGACGACTTTCTGCGCGTGAGCAGCCCTGCCGCCCCCGCGGGCTGCCCTGCCGGGGCTGGGGCCGCCTGGCCTGGGTGGCGGCAGTGGGGGCCTCGGCGCCGCCCTGGCCGCCCGGCCCGGCCCTGGGCGCGGTGCAGACGGGGCGGGCCCTCCCTGGCCGGTGGGGCCCCGCCCCAGCCCGCTGGCTGAGCCCCCTGCCCCGCAGGCCTACGTGGACAAGTACAAGTTCACCAGCGTGGTGGCGCAGGACCTGCTGGGCTCCTTCCTGAGCTTCTTCCCGGAGCTGAAGGAGCAGAGCGTGGACTGCCGGGCAGGTGAGGGGCGGGCGGAGCGGCCGGGCCAGGTCGGCGCCCTGCTGCCCGCCCGGGGCGGCGCGCCCCACCTCGGGCGCAGAAGGGAGTTCTGCGCGCCCCCGGAGGCGGCGCCTAGGCCACGCCGCGCGAACGAGCAGCACGACGAGCGGGGGCGGGAACGGTCCGCGGAGGGCCTGGGGCAGGCTGGGGCCCTGGGAGGTCTGCCTCAGAGCCGGGCAG
The DNA here is from genome assembly GCA_004024925.1 of Scalopus aquaticus. Classification (NCBI taxonomy): domain Eukaryota; kingdom Metazoa; phylum Chordata; class Mammalia; order Eulipotyphla; family Talpidae; genus Scalopus; species Scalopus aquaticus. Next base: position 48,253 of record PVIJ01007825.1, read on the forward strand.
CCCGGCAGTGCCCGCGAGGGGCCCCGGGGCCTGGGGGCCAGTTGGGGTGGCCATGCAGGGGCGGAAGCGGAGGCGCCCGGCCAGGCCTGGCAAGTGCACCCGGGTTTCCTGGGGGTGGGCGGAATCGCCAGCCAACCTCGGCCGGGAGGGGCGGGGCCGCGCAGCAGCTGCCTCCGCCGGCCACCGCAGCCTTGCCCAGGGGACGCGTCTCCCCGCAGGGCTGGAGTTTGAACGCTGGCTCAACGCCACGGGCCCCCCGCTGGCCGAGCCGGACCTGTCGCAGGGGTCCAGCCTGACGCGGCCGGTGGAGGCGCTCTTCCAGCTGTGGACGGCGGCGCCCCTGGACCAGGCGGCCGCCTCGGCTAGCGCCATCGACATCTCCAAGTGGAGGACCTTCCAGACGGCGCTCTTCCTGGACCGGCTGCTGGACGGGTCTCCGCTGCCCCAGGGTAGGTCCGGGGAGGGGCGGGGCGGGCAGGGGAGGGCGCCTGCCCGCTGACTGCTGCGCCCACAGAGGTGGTGACCAGCCTGTCCGAGTGCTACTCCGCCCTGCTGGACTCCATGAACGCCGAGATCCGCGTGCGCTGGCTGCAGGTGCTGGTGCGCAACGACTACTACCCCGAGCTGCCGCGCGTGCGGCGCTTCCTGGAGAGCCAGGTGCGCAGCCCCGCCCGTGGGCCTGCCGCCGCCCGAGCGGCCCTCAGCGCTGGCCACGCAGCCCCAGGCTTGGAGACGGAGGGGGCCGGGGCTGGTCGGCAGCCAGGGCGGGGAGCAGACCCCCTCGTTCTCGGGCGAGCTGGGCGTGAGGCCAGGTCGGGCCCCCCGCCGGCCCCAGTGGCGCTGGGCCGGGTCTGGGTGTGGCGGGGTGCGGGCGTCTGAGCGCCCCTGAGTTCTGGGGCCCGCCCCGCAGATGTCCCGCATGTACACCATCCCGCTCTACGAGGACCTGAGCACCGGCGCCCTCAAGCCCTTCGCCCTGGAGGTCTTCTACCAGACGCAGGGCCAGCTGCACCCCAACCTGCGCAGGGCCATCCAGCAGATCCTCTCCCAGGGCCTGGGCCCCGGCGCCGAGCCGCGCGCAGAGCCGGCCGGGCCCGGGGCAGTCGCGGAGGCGGACGCGGAGGCAGCTTCACCTGCCCTGCTGCTCGGGGACGAGGCCCCCGGCGGCGCCATCGCTCTCAGGGACGTCAACGTGTCCGCCTGACCGGACCTCCGGACACCACGATGTGCCTTCTGGGCCCGGCTCTGGCCAGCGCCCCACTGGCCGGCCGCCGCTCTTGCCCGGCAGACCCCGGGCCGCCAGCACCCTCCGCGCCCTCCTGTCTCGACACTGACTGCGCGGCGCTGCCCAGGCGACGGTCCCCACACTGTGCCTTAGCGTCTGCGGGGCCCCGACAGCCCGCGCCCGCCCGGCCAAGGTCAGGGTGCAGACGGGCCCTCGGAGCGGCGCGGGGTCGCTGCGGACACCAGGTGCGCCTGCTGGGGGCCCGAGCCCAGCCCCAGCCCTCAGGGAACGCAGGGTCCGGCGTGGGCAGGATGGCGTTTGGCACTCGCGGGCCAGGCAGCAGCACCGGAGGGCTGGTGGCGCTGGTGCTCCGGGGTCACCGCTGGAGAGGCCTGGGCACCCCGCGGCGGGGCTGGGCTGCCCGGCCACTGCCAGGTCACCGCGACTGGCCCATTAAAGCTCCACTCTGCAGTGACCCTGGCCGTGTCCTCTCTGGGGCTTCAGCACGCATGACCCCACGGGGCAGAATGGCGGGAGGGAACGTCCGCAGGGACGTGACAGGCACGCGGGGGTGGAGGGACGCCCGGGGCAGGTGGACGCCGGACCTCGTGCCAGAGCCGCTGGGGCCGCGGCCAGCAGCCCCTTCCCCCATGCCCACAGGACCCCTCCGGGCCGCCCTGGGTGGGGCTCGCGGAGCAGACCGCAGTGAAGGCTTGATCAGGGGCCGCGGGCCGGCCGCTGGAGTGGGTTCGGGCACCGGCTCCCCGGGCAGTAACTGGGCACGCGCCGGGGCGCCCGAGAGACCCGAGAGAGGCTTCTCCGTGCATCCGAGGGCAGGTTCTTCATCCAAGGGAGGGAAGCAAGCAGGGCGCTCGCCCAGACGCGGCGCTGCCCCAGGACCGGTCTGCTGAGGGCCCTGCGGGGGGCGCCCCCAAGAGAAGGGTGCCTGGAGCCGGCAGAGGCGCTCTGAAAGGACCGAGCGGACATCCCACCGCAGAGCTGAGACCCGAGGCCAGTCTGGTGGGCAAGTCCTCCGGCCCCGCCCGCCCCATCGGCTGCCTCCCGGTCACTGCCTCGCCCGCCCGGGGCCAGCTCTTAGAGCAGTTCCTTCCCCTGCCCTGCCGGGCGGGGGAGCCGTGAGGCCAGCCCGAGACGCGGGGCGCCCCTGCAGGCCATTCAGAGAGGAAGGAGCAGTGAGCGCCGGGCAGGCGCCTGACCCTCAGGTCCACCACGGCCAGGCTGGACCCCGTGCCTCGGGAAGGGGAGCAAGAGCCGGGGGAGCTCCTGAGCAGGGGCCCGTTTTACAGTCGGGGAACCCAAGGCTTGATCTAAGACCTGAGCCCGAAAAACCAGGCGTGTCCCAGGGCCCGGGAGGTCGGGTGCCCGTCCCTGGGGCGGGCGGGGCCAGCAGCCCCAAGGCCTCCGGCTCCGGACTCAGCCAGCTGGGGCCTCACTGGCCTCAGTTCCTGGGGCACTGGCCGCGAGTCCAGGAGAGGCGGCAGGCCCAGTCTGGGGGCCCGGCCCAAGCCCTCCGCAGGGCCCGGGCCGGGAGGGAGGGAGGGAGGGAGGGGAGTGCCCGAGTGGGGTCCGCGTCTGCGGCACTCCCTGCCCCCCCCAGGCGTGGCCCGGCAGCGCCCCAGACCCTCGCGGCCGCAGCCCCTCTGCAGCGCCCGGCCTCGCTGGGCGCCAGCGGGCAGGGCGGCAGAATCCTGCTCAGACGCCTGAGCTCTGGGGCCCCAGACTGGACCCCTGGCTGGACACTGGGGCTCTCCCGCCTCCGGGCCCCCCGTGCGCAAGCAGGGCTGGGCCCGGCCGGCCGCAGGCCTCGTTAAGATGGACGCGGGAAGCAGCCCCGTCCTCCACCACTGGCCCCTACAAGGGGCCGAGAGCCTGCGACACCCCGAGGTGCAGGCGCGCCCCGACGGGCCCTCGCGCTGGAGCCCGGAGCTGATGGGGCCAGGCCTGGGGGCTTCCACCTGGGCACGCCCACGCGCCCCTTCCAGACCTCCTGCAGCCACGCTGCCCACCAGGGCCCCTCCCCCAGCTGCTGCCGGCCCCTTCGCTGGGCCCCCCCAGGCCTGCTCTCCCCCAAGTCTGGTGCCCGTGGGCAGGACACGGCTCCGAATGTCAGTGCCCGGGAGCCGCTGTGTCCACTGGGCAGCAGGGGGGTGCGGGTTCAGGTGGCCCCTCCCGTCTGGCGTCAGGGACGCCCCCTAGCGGCCACCCTGATGGGGTGAGGGGTGTGAGCACAGCCGAGGGGCCGTTTCTGGGCAGGGGTGGGGGGTGTGGGCAGGCGGGTTCGGCTCCCAAGGCCCAGCGGCTCGGACCACCTGGGGCCTGGCCCCGCCTGAGCTGGCGTGCACCCTCCGGCGGCCCCAGCCCCGCGGCCAGAGGCCCACCACGAGGCGCAGCCGGGGCCACTGCGCTGTCCGCCCAGCACCAGCTGCGGGGCCGGGAGCGGAGCCCTTGGGCCACCACAGCTCCTGCCGCACGAGGCCGTAAAAAGGAACCCGCAGGCTTTCTGGAGGGGAAGCGGAGAGCGAACTTCACTCAAGAGGCCCAGAACAGCTCTCTGAACGGCCGGGCAGGCTGGGCGCGGCAGGCAGGGCCGTCCAGCCTCGCTCCGAGTCTGCCATCCTGGGCGGCCTGTCTGTCTCCGCCCGCTCCTCGGCGCGCACATTCTCCCCCTCACCTGAGCGCTGACCGCTCCTGTCCAAGGTCTCTGAGAACTCACTGCCCATCAGCCCTGCTGACCGCTCTGCCCTCACCTCGGAAGCCCCAGGCTCCCGAAGCCCCTGCCTGCGCTGTCCGAGGCGCCGCCTTAACCCCAGGCTGGCCCGGAGCCGGCGCGGGCGGTGGGGCGAGGGCCAGCCCGGGGGTCAGGCGTGGCAGCACCAGCCGCCCCTGCTCCCGTCTGGCTCTAGCCCTGGAGGCCGCCTGGGTGTCCAGGGCTCAGCGTCCCCAGCGCTGGCCAGCCGCTCACCCCCGCGGCAGGGAAGGATTTCTCCCGCCCGTGGACCCCGGAGCAGGGCCGAGGCGCGCCGGGCTGCAGCTCCTGCCGGCAGGGCGGACACAGCGGGGGAGCCACGGCCAGGCGGCCAGGCGCTGGTGGAGAGGAAAGCCAGCACCCCAAGAGAGGCGTTGGGTGTGGCCCCCTTCCCTGAAGCCTCGGCCTGGCTCTGAAGAGGTGGCTGCTGCCTAGAGGGCTCAGGTGGTGGGGAGCAGCCGCCACCAGGTACCGGCCGCGGGCTGTGGAGGGGCGCAGGGCCGTGGGGGCCGCCGCGGGGCGGGCGGGGCGTTGGCGCGAGGCAGGGCCGGGGGCGCCGCAGCCGACGCCGGCGACGGGCCCCCTTCCCCACCCGCGCACGCGGGAGCCGCGACCTGGGGCGCAAAACCGAGCTGCACCGCCCGCGCCCCCTGCCTAGAAGCCGCTCGCTTTCGCTCCGCTGGTCGAAAACGTTTCATTGCAAACAACGCCCTTTCGCCGGGAAATTTAATTGCGTTTTGTCGTAACCGACGCTCCCAAAAACCCACGGGGAAAAGGGCGAGGGCGCGTCCGGGAGCCCCGGCGGCCGCTGACGGCGCTCGCGGCAGGGGTCACCCGCTCGCAGGACCGCGCCAGCGGCCCCGCCTCGAAAGGAGCAGGCCGAGCCGCTTCTCGGTTGCCGTCTCCAGGCGCGGCCTCGCCCGGGCCGGGCAGGGCCGGCAGCGGGTCCCAGGCCGCAGACCCCGCCGCAGCGCCCGCGGCGCCCGGCCCCGCCCCGAGGCCCCACCCATCGCCAGGGCCCCGCCCACTAGGCCCCGCCCACGGCCCGGCCCCGCCCCGCGCACCGGAAGGAGCGGTGCGTGCTGGGAGGCGGCAATGCAGGCTGGGATCTGGAGTCCGCGGCCCGCCCTCGGAGCAGGCGGCCGCTCGGTCCCTTCAGCCTCAAGAGCCCGCGAGTCCGAACGGTCCCGACGCCCAGCTCGACCGCAGCTGCCCGCGGGCAAGGGGCCCGCCCACCTCCGCACCCACGCTCCGGCCGGCACAGCTCGGGCGCCGCCGACCCGGAAGGGGAAGTGCCGCGGGCTCCGAGGCGGGCCTCGCGAGAGCAGGGCGCGGGAGCCACGCCCCCGACTGGGACGCCGGCGCGGCCTTCCCCGCGCGCGAGCGCGATTGGGCCGCCCGGTCACGTGGCGCGAGAGCTGGCACCGGCGGTTGCCCGGGCGACGGAGTGGCCGGCGAGCGGGCAGAGTCGGCGGCGGCCCCCACGGGCTGGGGGCCGGCCTCGCGGGTCCGTGGGGCCGGCGGCGGGCCCGAGCCGACCCGGCCTCCGTCCGGAGCTGGCCGATGGGCGCCCGGCGCGCCAAAGATGCGGGCGCCGGCCAGGGAGCTCTTCCGGGACGCCGCCTTCCCCGCCGCGGACTCGTCGCTGCTGTCCAGCTGCTCCACGCCGCTGGCCCAGCTGCGCGGGGACATCACGTGGCGGCGGCCCCAGGTGCGCGCCCCGCCGCCGCTCCCGAGCCCGCTGTCGCCCGCCGGGGGCCGCGGGGGCTCGCCTCTCCGGCCGGCTGACGAGCCCTCCAGGCGAATTTCTGCCTCGACGCTGCTCCAGTCTTCTCCGGTGTGAACTTCTCGGGACGGCTCCGTCGGGGGTGCCCTGGCTCCCTGCTGTGTCCGTCTCGCCAGACCTGGCCACGAGCCGAGCAGGGCCTGGGAGGCAGCACCCGGAGGCCGAGGATGAGTGCGGGACCCCCGGCCCCCGAGCCGCCGCCGCAGCCCGGAGCCCTCTTTGGTGGGCCGGGAGGGCGGCCTGGGGGAGAGTGGACTTGCGGGGCAGTTAGGGCACTGGGTAGAGGAGTGAGCGGTTGGATGCGCCTTTTCAGCAGCCACTGTCGGGGCGACGGGCGCCTGTCCGCTCCAAGGGCAGTGCGGGGACGGGGTAGCAGTGCCGCAGGACGCGAGAGAGTGGAGCTTCCTGGCCCCGGCAGCTGGGGGGGTCAGGACAGGTTCTGCTGCACACGTCCAGTGGCGCAGCCTGGGAGGCTGGTGGACGGGTCAGGAGCTCGAGAGAATGCCCCGTGGGCTTGGGCTTAAGTCAGGGCGCAGGATGGCGTCTTGGGAGGGAGCGGGGGAGGCGAGGCCAGGACTGGGGACAGCCGGCGGCCTCGGCGGGTCGGCGGTCAGCCCGGAGGACAGCCTAGAGGGCACGGCCCTGTCAGCCCCGGGGAGCCAGTCCAGAGCTGTCCCTGGGGTTTCAGCGCGTGGAGGCGCCGCAGAGAAGCAGCTGGGGACGCGGCTGCGCGGAGGCTAGAGAGGTCGGTGGACAGTGACCAGGAGGCGGCGGCTGCCTGGGCGCTCTTCCTAGAAGTTCGCTGGCGCAGGGAAGGGGGCCGGTGCCCTGGGGTGTGCTCCTAGGGGCTCTGCCTCCCCCGGCCGTCAGGACTGTGCCCCAGGAGAAGCGTCTCGGGAGGAGCCGGGCTGGGGCCGGGGCGGGCAGTGGGGTGAGGCCCAGGGGCCAAGTGCTTGGCGGCTCTGAGAAGAGCGGCCACGGCGGAGGGTGTGGGCAGTCTGGGCGTGGGGGTGTGCGCGGGCCAGCGCGGGCTCGGCTCGCAGGCGCTGGACCCGCTCCCGTGACCCGGCGCTCCCCTGCAGGAGATCTGCGCGGCGCCCCGGCTCTTCGCGGACAGCGCGCAGGAAGGCCCGGTGAGGCAGGGGCTGCTGGGCGACTGCTGGTTCCTGTGCGCCTGCGCGGCGCTCTGCCGGAGCCGGCCCCTGCTGCACCAGGTGCGGGCGGGGCGGGGCGGGGCTGCCCCCCTGCCAGTGGACGTTGCGCGGTTTGGATCTAAACTAGCACCCGGTGGGCGGGCGCCCCTGCCGGCCGCTCGCTGGCGCGGAAGACACCTCAGGCTGAGCCGCGCCCACAAAGGCAGCCGCGGGAGGGCGGCCCCTGCCGGCCACCGCTCAGCCCTCGCGGTCGTGGTGTCCCGCGTGGGCCCCGCGGCCTTCGCCCCTTTCCCAGCGAGCGCGCCGCACCCTCGTGCTCCCGGCTGGGGAGCCGCGGCGCTGGGGCCAGACCGTGGGCCCAGTGCCCTCCCAAGGGCTGGGTCCGAGGCCGCCCCTCCCTGGCGTCCCGGCGCCCAGGGCTGACTCGTGCCTCAGGAGACGCTCGCGGGCTCACGGCCCCCCACCCGCGGCCTGCAGGTCTTCCCCCCGGCACAGCCGCTCTGGCGCGACCCCGAGTACCGGGGCGCCTTCACGTGCCGGGTCTGGCAGTTTGGACGCTGGGTGGAGGTGACCGTCGATGACCGTCTGCCTTGTCTTGCGGGGAGACTCTGCTTCTCGCGCTGTCAGAGCGAGGACGTGTTCTGGCTGCCCTTGCTGGAGAAGGTCTACGCCAAGTAGGCGCCGTGGCGGTCCGGCTGGCCGGGGGGGCTGCTCTGAGGCGCGGGGCCCCTCCCACCCTCCTCTCCTGGCCCCAGAGAGCCTGGCGGCACCACCCCAAGAAGGAGGGTGTCTGCTCCTGTTCCCGTTCCCTCGGCCCCGGGAGACGCCTTCCGGCCGCCTGTCTCCACCGGGCAGTGTGTCCACTCCGGGGGTGGGGCAGGGAGGCCCTGGGGGGTCAGGGCTGGACTGCCTGACTGACCCGGGGACCCCCGGGAGGCAGCCGCAGAGCCTGTAGGCGCAGCCCGGGGTGCGGGGGCCGAGGGCAGTGCCAGCACCGAGTGGCGGGCTCCGGGGCTCAAAGGCGGGAGGAGGCGAGAGGCGTCGCGGGCGCTGGGTGCTGGCGGAGGGAGGCGGGCAGCGTGCCCCGTGCCAGAGGCTCCGGTGCTGCTCCAGGGTCCACGGCTCCTATGAACACCTGTGGGCAGGACAGGTGGCGGACGCGCTGGTGGACCTGACCGGCGGCCTGGCAGAGCGCTGGAGCCTGAAGGATTTGGCCCGGGCCGGCGGCCAGCAGGAGGGGCGCCCAGCGGGCGGCCCGGAGCTCGGGACCTGCAGGCAGCTGCTGCGCCTCCAGGACAGCTGCCCGATCAGCTGCTCCGTGCTCAGCCCCCGGCCAGGTAGGGGCCGCCCCGGGCGAGGCCTCGGGGTCCCGCCGGCAGCTCGCGCCGTCCACACGGCAGGCCTGGCTGGCCACGCGTGGGGCCGGCGGCTGCGGGCGGTGGGGCCCAGCGGCCCCGGAGGGGGCAGGGCTCTGGGGGAGCCACCCGCCCTCGGCGCCCCTCCTCGTGCGCCTGCTCAGCGGCCTTGCCCGGAGGGCCCGTGTCCTGCCCTCGCGGGCCGGGCGCCAGGCTGGAGGAGGGTGGGTAGCCCGGTGCCCGCCAGGGTCCAGGCCTAGCCCTCGTGGCTGTGCCACCGAGGCCGCCCAGCCAGCCTGCCTGACCGCGCGTCCCCGCCAGGCGCCTCGGGGCTGGGTGAGTTCCACGCCTGCGTCGTCTCGGAGCTGCGGGAGCTCCAGGCTCGGGCCGGCCAGGCCGTGCTGTTGCTGCGGATCCAGAACCCCTGGGGCCGGCCGTGCTGGCGGGGGCCCTGGAGAGAGGGGTGAGTGCTCGCCCCGCCCCCGGTGGCCCAGGACGCCCGACCCAGGAGGCGGGGCCTGCCTTGGGGGCTCCGCGGGGCCGGTGCTCAGTGCGCCTCTGAGCTTGCCGGCTGGTGGGGGCCGGTGAGGGGCAGCCCCCGCCCCCTCCGGGCCGGGAGGTCCGGGCAGCTGCGCCCTCTGGCCTGGCGGCGGTCAGCGCAGGTGCAGGCACCAAAGGGGGCTCCTCCCAGGGGTGAAGGCTGGAGCCGGGTGGACGCGGCGGAGGCGTCGGGGCTGCTGTCGCGGCTGCAGGACGGGGAGTTCTGGGTGGAGGAGGAGGAGTTTCTGCGCGAGTTTGACGAGGTCACCATCGGCTACCCGGTCACCGAGGCCGGCCACCTGCAGAGCCTCTTCTCAGGTACGTGGCGCGCTGGGCGGAGCCTCACCGCGGGGCGGGCGCCTCGTCCCACCGGCGGGGGAGGGGCGGGGTGCAGCCTCTCCCGCCGACGCGCTGTCCCCCCCAGGAAGGGAGCTGCGTCACACGCAGCAGCTGCCCGGGGCCTGGGTCAAGGGCCAGTCGGCGGGGGGCTGCCGGAACAACAGCGGCTTCCCCAGCAACCCCAAGTTCTGGCTGCGGGTCTCGGAGCCCAGCGAGGTGTACGTGGCCGTTCTGCAGAGGCCCCCGGGGTGCTCGGGGGACCCCAGGGCAGCCCGGAGCGCGGCCAGCCTCCCGGGCAGGGCCTGCCAGGCCGTGGGCCTGCACATCTGGAAGGTACCCCACGCCCTGGGCCCCTGCGTGGGGGGTGCTCGCTGGGGGGCTGAGGTGCTGCTGCGAGGCCCTGCCTGGCCCCTGCGTCTTCATGGGGGTGCGGGGGACTGGCCTTGCCTCCTGGCGGGGGCGCCCCCTATGGTGTGCGGCTTGGCGGCCTCAGGCGCTGGGCAGGGCTGTGCCTGCTGGCGAGGGGCTGGCCCCACCGGTGAGCGCTGAGGCTGGGCCGCGCGAGCCGTGCCCTCGTGGGGGCCCAGGCGCCCTGAGCCGCGGGTCCGCGCTTCCGGGGCGGGGCAGGCGTCCCGTGCAGCCCCTGGAGCGGCCTCTCTCGCAGGTGGAGAAGCGGCGCGTCAGCCTGGCCCGTGTCCTGTCGGCGCCCCCCGTGGCGGGCACCCTGTGCCACGCCTACGACCGGGAGGTGCACCTGCGCTGCGAGCTGCCCCCCGGCCACTACCTGGCCGTGCCCAGCACCTTCCTGAAGGACGCGCCGGGGCAGTTCCTGCTGCGCGTCTTCTCCACTGGGAGGGTCTCCCTCAGGTGAGGCGGGGTCCGGCCGCGCCCTGCTGCCCCCGGCCGGCCCGGCCCGACCTGTGCTCTCCCGCAGCGCCATCCAGCTGGCCGCGCAGAGCCCCCGGTGCGGGGAGGCGCCGCCCGCGGGCGAGTGGGAGACGGTGCGGCTTCGGGGCGCCTGGCGGGCCGGCCACACGGCGGGGGGCAGCCGGAACTTCGCCTCCTTCCCCACCAACCCCTGCTTCCCACTGTCCGTACCCGAGGGCGCAGGCCCCCGCAGCGTCCGCATCACGCTGCTCCAGCACTGCGAGGGCAGCCAGTGCCTCCCGATCGGCTTCCACGTCTTCCAGGCAAGGGGCGGGGCGGGGGCGGGGGCGGGGGCGGGGCGCGCGGCGGGGGCGGGGCGCGCGGCGGGGGCGGGGCCGCGCCCTCCCAGCAGATGCGGTCATCGCGGAGGTGGCCGGACGCCGCCCTGACCCACGGTCCCCCTCAGCCCACTGGGCTGGGGTCGGGAGGTCAGGCGTCACAGGCGTCCCTGGGGACTGGCCTGGGCCCACTTCGGGAAAGGCCGGTGCAGGGCCGGGGCCAAGGAGGGCCCGGGGAGGGCGACTGGCCCGCTTGGTCGTGGCTCCCGCCGGAGGACAGGCACTGGGGGCGCCGCCGCTCTCGCACCCCGGGTGGGTGCCCAGAGTTTCCAGGAGGGTCAGCGCCCGGGCTTGACCCGAGGGCTTCCTGGCGGCTTCCAGCCAAGGCCCTGGGGCTAAGCCGGGGTCTCCTGGGCCACGGCGCCGCCTGCAGGGGGCGTCTGGGCGGGGGTGGGGCGCCGCCCAGCGGGCCTGGTCGTGGGCCTGAGCTGTGCCTCCCCCAGGTGCCCCCGGGCGGCGCGAGCCAGGGGCCACGGCTGCTGCTCCGGGAGCCGGTGCTGAGCTGCGTGCCCCACCGCTACGCCCAGGAGGTGAGCCGGCTCTGCCAGCTGGCCGCGGGCACCTACCGCGTCGTGCCTTCCACCTACCTCCCCGACACGGAGGGGTCCTTCACCGTGACTGTCGCCACCAGGATCGACAGGTGGGCCCGGGCCCCGCGCCCGCCCTGGACGCCAGGGCTGGGGCCAGGGCCTGACCACGCTCTCCCCGCAGGCGCTCGGTGCACAGCCGCGAGACGCTGGGCCAGCCCCTCCGGGAGGTAGGCCGCTGGGGCCCGGCGCCCGTGCGCCGCGGGGGAGGCGGGGCATGGGGTTGCGGGCGCCCGCCCACCACGCCCCCTCTCGCAGGCCTCCTACTTGGCGGTGAGGAGGACCTGACGACAGCCATGCCTGCGCCGGGCGCGGACGGCCTCCCCGGCCCCTGGGCCTGTCCCGGAAGCCCCTGCATCCCGCACTGGGAGGCAGCTCGGCCGGGAGGGCCTGGCCCGCCCTGGAAGTCTGTGCTCGTGGCCGTTTTAGGGGTAACTTTGTCAATAAACGTGAGCCCGCGGTCTGCCGCGTGTCTGTGCGGGCTCAGCTGGGGAGGGACATGCTGGGCCTGCAGGACGCCGGAGCCCAGCGCAGCCCGGGGCCCCCGGGTGGACACAGCAGCCCCTTGCGCAGGAGGGGCCCCTGCAGGCCTCTAGCCGCACCCCATGCAGTGGACCCCAAGCCCCGCCCAGTTTGCCCCCCCATCCGCTTGGGGCCGGAGCCTGGACCCCTCCCGGCTGTCACGGGTCCCGCTCACGCTTGGAGCCCCTGGGGGCCATGGACACGGTCACCACTTCCCGCGTGCCCCCCGGAAGGCCGTGGGCGCCGCCTGGGCCCTGCCCACCTCATGCCACACCCCAGGGTGGGGTGGGGGCTGGGCACGTGCGGGGCGGGGGTCCTTCCTCGGCGCCCAGTGGGGACGGTGACCAACTCCTCAGCCCCTTAGGGGCAGCCATCCCCACGTCACCCCAGGCCCCGTCCCTGCCCCGAGACCCGCCACGCCCACTGGCGCCTCCCCTCCCCGCACCTGGGCCACTTGAGCTGATGGACACGCCAGCCCGCCCTGCCCGCACCGTCTCCCTGCCGCCGGCCAGACCCACCAGCCAGCGCTCCTGGGCCTGGAGCAGACGCTGACCGCAGCTGGCGAGCAGGGAGAGGACGCGCGCGCCCGGGTGCCCAGCGGCTCCCGCCTCTGCTGTCCAGCGACTGAGGCATCAGCTGCCCGTGAGGCAGTGTCCATTTGCGTGAGGACCATGTCCGGCTCCCAGGAAGGGCCTCGCCCTGGTCCAGCAGCAGGGCCCGGAGGGAGTGTGACCTTGGGGGGTCCTCAGCGGCCTGGAGGTGCTGCCAGCACCGAGGCCGCTCTGGCCCGGACAGCCTCCAGTGTCCGGTCTCCGCTCGGCAGCCGGCAGGGCAAGGCGGGGCTCCCGGGCGGGCTGCTGCATCTGAGCCACTGTCCCCGGGCGCTCTTCCCTGGGGCCTCCCGGGAGGCCGCAGGAGCTGCTCCGTCGAGGTGTTGCTGGGGAGGGGTCCACGGCACCCCCATCTCCCAGCCTCGCCCCTCTGTCCCCGGCCGCTCCGCCCCACCTCCCCCCGCGTCCCGCCCGGCCCCCTCGGCCGCCAGCTGCTGGCACGCGGGATAACAGGGAAAGGGCAGTGTCCTCGCCCACCCAGCGGCCACCTTTGCCCCGCGGGCAGGGTGCCTGGCGAGCGCGAACCTGGAGAGTAGAGAAGGTCCCGGGAGGACCCAGCTCTCACGCCGGAACGTGGCATTCGCTGGGGGCGGAGCCAGGCGGCCCCGCCCCCCGCCCGCGGTGGCCCTGCCAGAAGGCCTTGCCCAGGCAGCTCCGAGCCCGCAGGCAGCGAGACCAGAGGGCCAGGGCCTGCGGCCGCCCCAGAAGAAAAGCCTGGGCTCAGGGCCGCCCCAGGCTGCCGCACCCCAAGACAGGGCACACAAGTCTGCGGTGCTGTGCCAGCCTCGGGGCCGACTCGGGGAGCCCTGACTTGGGGGGCCCGGGCTGAGGCTCTGGTGTGCCCACAGCCTGGGGCTGGAGCTGCCTGCCCTGCCTGCGGGGGGTAGAGGGACGTGGCCCTGCACCCCAAGTCATCCCGGTCCAGCACGTCCCGTGGCAGTGTCCCCCAAGAGTCCTGCGGTTGCCCAGCCTGGGCCCTGGACCCAGCTGGCGGGGCGCTGAGGGGTGGGGGGCGGGCTGTGCTTGGGGTCCCTGCTGTTCTGGGGACCTGCCCCGGGGCAGGGGGGTGAGGCCAGCGCCTCCCATGCGCAGAAATGCCCCGCCTGGCCCTCTGGCGCACGGGCGGGGCAGCTCCCACTGGGCGCACTTTGCCCGCACACCTGCCGGCACTTCCGCCACCGCACCCGGGGCCACCTGCCCCCACCGGGTGGCTGCTTCTGGGGTGAGTACCGAGAACTGGGGCTCCCTGCGGGGCGGGGGCGGGGCGGAGGGTCCCGGGCATTCGCCTGCCGGAGTCTAGTTCTGCCTCCTTCGTGTTACTGGACGTTTCCGCCCCACTCGCCAGAGTTCTATTGCCTTTGGAATCAACAGAAGGGCCACTTTTTTCTTGGAGTCACTCTGGGGACCTTGTACCGTAAAACCAGGCCTTGGGCTTGGCTGCTTCACAGGGAGCGGATTCTCTCTAGTTTTAAGGAAAGGTTTTGGGGGGCAGGCTGAACCCTCAAACCCCAGGCTACTCAGCTGGCCATCTCGGCCTCATCCCTACTTGGAAACTGGGACAGTGGCCCCGGCTTCGGCTGGGGGGGCGGGGCCGAGCCTCGGGGACCCTCCACCGGCCCTGCCCATGGGTCTGCGCCCCGAAAGCCCAGCTCAGTCAGGTGGGGCCAGCTCCTAGGGCACCCCACACCCCCACACCACAGGTACACACCACGCACGTGGGTCACCGCCGTCCACAGCTGGGCCTGGCGGGCTCTGCCGCCACCGCGCGCCGCTCGCCCAGGCACTTGCCCCGGCGTCCCCTCAGGCCGGCCGCCCTCGCAAGCCCCTAGAGGCCTGGTGAGCCCCGGGAGGGTGCTCCCCCCAGGGCACCGCGGCTTGCCCGGCCTCCCCGGGGTCCCCCCTTGGCAGCGGCGCTGCGCTCATCCCCGATTGTCCCGCCCCTGCGTGTGGACGTTTGCTGCCATGCGCCTCCCACCAAGGCCAGCGGGGGAAGAGTCTGTCCTGCGCTGACCACGGCGTGGCTCTGGCGTGGCTCTGCCCGCACAGTAGCCCGCAGGAAGCTTGCTATTCCCTTCCTCTCTGGGGGCGTTTTTCTCCCCTTTTCCACAGACTGGGCCCCCAAGCCGTGTTGGTGGAGCCTCTGGCCCGGGGGCTGGCGCTGACGGCCTTCGCCGGGGTCCGCCCGTCGGGAGCTGGAGGGTCTGGGCGCCAGGCGCGGGTTTTGTCAGTGCCTTGGCCTCTGGGTTCCCTCGAGGCGGCTGCTGGGGGCTGGCTGCGGGGGCGAGCGCAGGGCCGGGCTGCCTCCCCCCGCCCGGAGCTGCGGGGCGTGAGGGAAACGAGCCAGCGGAGGGTTTTCCATCTGCGTGCTTCGGCGGTCTGTGAGGGTCCAGAAACGCGGGTGGGTGCGGGAACCCCCTCCCCACAGCCGCGGCGGGGTCCCACCCCCCGCCCGGTAGGCTCCCGAGCCCGGCTCCTGTGGGTCCGTGCCCTCCCTGCCCTCGTTCCGGGACAGAAGCCGCCACGTGGCCCAGCACTGACCGTCTGGCTCTCGCGGGGGCCCGAGGCCGGTGGCCGTCCCTTCACCGTCCTCGTGACACCGACCGTGCGTTTCCCCCAGCCGCGGGGCTGCTCCTCGGGGCGCCGGACGGTTGCGCCCTCCTCCTCTCCCCCCACTTCCCGGCTCTGGCTCGCGCTCCGAAGCTTCCTCCTCGGGTCCTGAGTGCCCCTCGCCGCGCGCAGCTCCAGCGCGCCCCCGGGGCCTCGGTGACGGCTCGCGCGGCCGCGCTGGAGACGCCGCGTTGGAGGGGCCCTGGCCCCTCGGAGCCGGTCAGCGCCCCTCGAGTCCTCCGCCCACGAGCCCCGCGCCCGGAAGTGTGTGCCCGCCCTGGCCGGCCTGCCCTGCGTGGCCAGCGTGGCCTCCGTCTCTTCCGCTCCTTCCCTTTTGACCTGACCGACGCCATGGCAGGTGTGGACAGACGTGGTCACCGTCACCCATAAGCCGCTGGCCATCCGTGCTGTGGTCGAAGCCAGCGCGGTGCCCGTCGCGTGTCAGCCGGGCCCTCTGGCGCCGCCGGCCCCCTCCGCATCGGTGGACGCTGCCGCGCCCCTGGGCCCTGCAGCCGCGCCGGTCTGCTGTGCGGCCAGCGGGCGGGGGAGGGCCCGGGCCGAGCCAACTCGGGAGCATCTGGCCTGGGCAGCAAGGGGACTCACGCTGGGACGGGGCTTTGGAGGAAGACGGGGCTGGGGGCCCCGCCTCTGCTGCTTTGGGGCCGAGCCCGGCGCCCACCGGGTGTCCGTGAGAAGCCTGCTGGCCTGTGCCCCGGCGCGGGCTGGGGCGCGGGGGTGTCGGCAGCCGCTGACCACTGAATCAACGCTGGTAGTGTGGGGTGGGCGAGACAGGCCGGGACCGAGCCCAGAGCGCCCCTTGCTGGCCGGGGCTGGCCCGGGGCTTCCCCAGGCAGCGGCAGCCCTGGCCGGGCGGTGCCGACCGTCACGCGGCTCCCAGGTTTCCGTGTCAGCACCAGGAAGTGCCTACCGCAGCGGCCAGGAGACAGGGGTGCCGGCCCTCAGGCCCCCAGGCGCCTGTCCGCGGCCTTGGGGGTCGCCCCCGCCCGCCTGTGCCATGGCCGCATGTGGAGACGGCCGCGTGGTGCCGGCGGGGGGCTGGGGGGCGCTTTGCTGAGCCCCGGGAACACCCAGCGCTGAGTCTCCCACGCGCCCACCCCGCCCCGCTTGGTGGGCGACGGGCCTACGACCCCGCCTGCTGGCCTGGCCTGCCGGCTCCGCCCTCCCCCGCACACCCGCGCGGCCCCCACCCCTCCCGGCAGTTGTGGCTGCCGCGGACGCCAGGCCCTGGCCGCTGGTTCCGCGGGTGGACCCAGGCTGTGCGGCTCCTCGGGGCTGGGGGTGCCGGCGGGCACGTGGAACTGCTGTAAGACCAAAGCTGACTCTGGCGCCAGAGTCATGTATGTGGTTTTATTTCTAAGATTTTATTTATGCATACAAGCTGGGGTGCAGGCCAGAGGCGGGGGTGGCCAGAGAGTTCACCAGAGACAGAGTGCGGAGCAGAACAGGCAGATCGAGGGAAACACTCTGCTGAGGGGAGCAGCGGGCGAGGCAGGAGGGGTCTGCCGCGCTGTGGGAATCTCCCTGGCTGGGGTCGAACTTGCGTTGCCGCTGCCGACAGCCCCACAGCGCAGCGCTTAACCCGTTGCGCCGCCGGGGAGGCCCCATGTATGTGGTTTTAAAGCCAAAGCCGCAAACCAGGGCCCCGCACGGACTCGGCGTGTCCTCACTGCCCTCACCCGCGTCCACCACTGCCCTCCGCCGCTGCCTTTTCGCCTCCTCCCGGCTTCTCGGCTCCCTTCCCTGTCCCCACCGCAGGCTCGGGGTGCCCACCCGCTCTGGGGCTTATGGGCGACAGCTCCTGGGGCTCCGTTGCTGGACGCCACGTGGGCATGTGGCCACCGGCCAGGCCCTCTCCCCCTCCTTCAGGGTCTGGCTGAGTCCCGACCCGCGGTGACCGCAGCCTGCTCTCCGGCAGCCGGCGGGACGGGGCGCCCCCAGGGGAGGCCCGGCCGAGAGGGGGTGGGCAGGCGGTGGGTGCCGCGGGGCTCCCCTCCCACCCAGGCCCGGAACCCCAAGTGGCAGGCGTCACAGCTGGGGGCCGCGCGCGCGCATGTGGGCGCTGGGGCCCCTCCCCGCTCCGGCCTCCTTGCGGAGCCGCCAGCCCTCCCATTGGCTGGAAGCCGCCCCCGCAAGCCCCGGCTGCGGTCTGGCTGGCCCTCCGCCATCCATCGCTGGCCGGTGGGGGGGCGCTCCCCGAGGCGCCTCGTTCCCTCCCCTTCTGGGAACGGCCTGCTGCGTGTCTCCGCGGGAGGAAGTGTGTGGGGCGCGGCCCTGCCGGGGGCTGAGGGGCTCCTCGAGGGTTCCGGGGTGCTGGGCGAGCGCGCCTCCTCCTGGGCCCCCAGACAGACCGCCAAGACTGGCACCCACGTTCCAGGGAGCAGCGCCCCCAGGAGAGACCAGCCCCTGAAGGGAAGTGCCCCGCCCAGGACCCCGCTGGCGCTCGCCATCGAGTGACAGGTGAGGCCCTGGGCTGAGACCCAGACCCGGCGCTGCGTCTGGGGGGCTGCAGAAGGGCAGCACCGGTGGGCCTGGCGCGGGGCCAGCAGCAGCCTCCAGCAGGGAGAGGTGGACGGGGCGGGGAGCGGGCGCCCAGCACCGGCGCCCGGACGGGTCCCGGAGGGCGCTGCAGGGGCGTCCGCGGGGCAGACGCTGTCCCGGCCAGCGCCCGGAGGGTGGGGCTGGGCGCACCGTGCGGTGGCCATGTGGTCTCTGGGTGGCTGGGCGGGTGGCCGCAGGCTGGCAGGGCTGTTGGGTGGGCGTCCTGGAGCCCCTCACTGCGGGGGGTCTGCGTCTGGGGGTCGCTGCTGTGGCCCAGACCTGCAGGTGGGCCCCTCAGCCCCCGGGCCCCTGTCCCTTGTGGTCTTGGGGCCACTCCCCCCTCGGAGGCCCGTGCCAGGCCAGAGCTCCCGGGCCCAGCGGTGCCGTGTCCCGGGCACTCCTGGGGTCAGGGCGAAGGGTGGGGGACGTCTCCAGGGGAGGGGGCTGGAAGCAGTTCCGTCCGGGGCCACGGAGGGGTGTAGAGTGCGCCCAAGGGCCAGCGCCAGGGTGGCCCCGAGGAGAATGCCCCTGGCCGGCCACGCCCTCCCTGTGGTCTCAGGAGGGAGTGGGCAGGCCTCCGGGGTCTGTGCCCGGTGCCCAGGCCCACTGGGCTCCTCAGCCTCACTGGGCACAGCCCCAGGAGGACTCCTAAGGGGCAGAGCCAAGGCCTGCAGGGGGCTGGCCCAGCAGGAGGAGGGGCCTGGAGGGAGGGCGGGGCAGGGGTCAGCCCCTCTGGGCACCTGGCCGTGCCCCTGCAGGGGAGGCCCAGGAAGAGAGGGCGCCTGGGCGGGGGCGAGCGGGTGGAGACCCCTGGAGGAGGCTGGACCCCACTGGAAGGAGCTGAGTCGGGGCAGGAAGAGAGGGTGGGCAGTGGGGGTCACCCCTACCCCTGTGGGGCGCCCTTCAGTGTGGGCCTCGCCGCGCTGTGTGTCTGCACCCTGCGTGGGGTGGGGGCAGAGAGGGCGGGGCGCCCAGGGAACAGAGAGTGTCCAGGCCGCGTCCCTCTACATCCTCCCATGTCCCCCCACTCCCCTTCCCCCAGGCCCCCCGCCCCCGCCACGTTCTCCCGCCA
The DNA here is from genome assembly GCA_004024925.1 of Scalopus aquaticus. NCBI lineage: Eukaryota > Metazoa > Chordata > Mammalia > Eulipotyphla > Talpidae > Scalopus > Scalopus aquaticus. The sequence continues at coordinate 66,642 of PVIJ01007825.1, forward strand.
CATCCCTCCGCTTCCCCAGGCCCGCCCGCGCACCCTCATGCCCCGCAGGCCACTGTCCAGCCCTCCTCCGGGAGGCCCCACCCCTCGGCCACCTCCTCCCCCTCCTGGCCGGCCCAAGGGCCGCCTCCTCCAGGCAGCCCCCGCCAGCCCGCCCCCTCGTGCCCGGCTCAGGGCCACACCGGGCGGCACGGGCCCATCGTGGGCAGGCCAGGGCACAGCGCGGCCGGCGTGGGTGGGGTGTCGGCCCGGAGCCGGCCGCCGGCCTCCTCCTGGGCCCGGCCCCGCCCCCGGCCCCGCCCTTGCCAGACCCGGCGGTGGGCGGCGGCTCCGCCCGAGGAGGGCTCACGCGGCATCCGCGGGCCTCCCGAGCTGACCGCTTCCGGCAGCGTCTCGGGGAGGGGAGCAGCAGAGGCCCCTGCCCGCGGCCACACCTGCCGCGCGGGCATCTGGGCCGGCGCAGCCCGAAGGCGGGGAGCTTCCCGGCCGGCCGCCCAGCCTCCTGGGGCTGCGCAGGGCAGAGGCCGCGGGCACCAGGGCGCCTGTGGTCAGGAACCTGGGCCCGGCCGCCCCTTACAGCCTGGGCCCAGGGCCTCGGGAGAAGGGGCGGCCCCGCGCGGGCCGCCTGCCCCAGCGGCGGCGAGGACGCGCTGAGAGCCTCTCGCCCGCCCTTCCTGGGCAGCGTGGCCCCGGGGCAGAGGCGGGCGGGGGCGGTTAACCTGTGGCCCCAGGAGCTGTGGGGAGGACACCGGGGGTGGGCTGGGACTGCGGGGTCAGAGGCCGCAGGGGCGGCAGGAGACGGGGCGCAGGGGCTGGGCCGGGTTTCCCCTCAAGCGGCAGGGGTGCCGCTGGGCTGCGTCCGGCTGTGGACAGAGGCCGCGCCCCTGCAGCGCCGCGGGCCCACGCGGAGCGGCCGCCCTGCTGGTGGGGCGGATTCTCGCTCCCGGTGCCCAGGAGGGCCCGGAGGGGGGTCTGCGGCGGCTCAGGAGGGGGAGGGGCAGGAGCGGCTGCAGGACGCTGGGGGGCGTCCAGGCGGCGGGGCTGGCTCTGGAGCGCCCACCGCCTCCCACACGGCTCCCGCAGCCCGGAGGCGCAGGCGGGGGCCAGCTGGTCACTCCGCTGTCGCCCCCCACCTGACCTCCCACGCCAGGCAGGTCCAGCCCCGGGCCCCACATAACAGGGGGCACCTGGGTGAGGGCAGCGTGGACCGGGCGGGGCTCTGCGGGCTGCTGTGGTCCCAGCCCCCGAGACCAGGCTGGTGGGGTGTTCGGGGCCCGTCTGTGAGGGCAGCAGCGGAGTCAGGGGTCTCTGGGGCTGGGGGCCACCTCCGACTGCGGCTGCGGGGCCTCGTGTCTGATCCCTGCGAAGGGCGTCCCCGTCGCCGGCGGGGGCACTGGCGGGCACCCCAGGCCTCCAACCCAGTCGCTGCGGGGGAGGGGGGGCGGGGCTCGCGGGGGCGGCAGGCCCCCAGGGCGGAAGAAGTGGGCGTGAGGGGCCCCGCACCCCCCAGCAGGAAACTGCACCCCGACCCCGCACAGAGCGGGCAGCTAGGACCTCAAGCGGCGCCCCTCGGCCCGGCCCAGCCTGTCCTCATGCACTGGCATGGCGGCCGCAGCAGGGCCGGCCGGACCACCCGGTGGGCACGGGGCCGGCTGATGGCGCATCCCGGGCACAGGGGCGCGGGGCTCTGGGGCCTGGCAGCGGCCAGCTCTAGAGTCACGGACCCTGGCCCGGCGCCGCTCGGCCCCCACACCTGGGCCAGGCCCGAGGGAGGCCAGGTGGAGCCCGCGCCCGCCAGCGGTGGACCGCCCTGGACTCACCTCCATCCGGAGGGCGGCACACGGCCTCGGGGCACCGCGCCTGCCCCCTTGGGGCTGGGCTGCCCACCGGGGGCCTATCTCCGGGTTTTGGGCCCGACTTCCTGGAAGGGTGAGCCTGCTCTGGCCCCCACCGACCCCTCCCATGCCCAAAGGGGGAACCCCCAGAGACTTGTGCTTGTGGGGAGGGGGACCCCCACCTTTCCATCCGGGGAGGGGGCGAGGAGAGGGGGCTGGCCGCTTGGGCACGGGGGATACCAGCACCCAGCCTCGGGGCCGCCCTGCGCAGGTGGACACGGGCCTGCCCTGTCTGCAGCGGGAGCCGGGCCCGATCCGGCCCAGGAGGGACTGGAGGCCTCGGCCTTAGCGGGGGAGGACACCAGTACCCCCAGGCCATGCATGGGGCCTCGGGCTGGAGGAAGTGAGCAGGGGTGCTCAGAGGGAGGGAGGGGTGCTGGGGCGTCCCTACCACTGTCCGCAGAGGGAGACACGGGGTTCCGAGGCTGCCAGGTCCTGCCCGACCACGGCCCTGCCCCAGCCCCCGCAGACCCCCACCCCCCTGAGCCTCGGCTGTGGGGTCCTGCCAGTGCCTCCTAAGCGCCAGCCACCTTTGGGGCTCTGGTCTCCCTGCCGAGAGAGCGGCCCCTGGGAGCCGAGAGCTGGCAGAGACCCTGGGCCAGGACGCGAAGGGAGTGGACGTCGGGTCCCCCGCCTGCCGCCCAGCGCAGCCCAGCCGCGGGGGCGGGAGCTGGCTGGCTCCGTTCTGGCGGGCTGGATCGGCCTGGAGGGCTGGGGGTTGCTGGGGAGGCCCCTGGCCGGAGGGTGTGGTGGCGCCCTGGGCCCGCCCCCTCCCTTCACGCCCCTCCCCACGCCCCTCCCCCACAGCTCCGGCCATGAGCGACTGCAACGCGACCAACTGCACCGCGGCCGCCCCCTGCGGGGCCTTCCCGGGGCCCGGCTGGCCGCAGCACGCCTTCCAGGCCTACACCGGCTCGCTGCTGGTGCTGGGCCTGCTGCTCAACGGGACGGCCCTCTGGGTGCTCTGCTGCCGCCTGACGCGCTGGACGGAGACCCGCGTCTTCATGGTCAACCTGGCGGTGGCCGACCTGTGCCTGCTGTGCGTGCTGCCCCTCGTGGGGCACTCGCTGCGCGAGCCCGCCGGCGACTCCCTGTTCTGCCAGCTCTCCCAGGCCGTCTACCTGGCCAACAGGTACATGAGCATCAGCCTGGTCATGGCCATCGCGCTGGACCGCTTCCTGGCCGTGCGGCACCCGCTGTGGGCCCGCAGGCTGCGCTCGCCGCGGCGGGCGGGGGCCGCGTGCGCCGCGCTCTGGGCGCTGGTGGGCGGCTCCCTGGGCGTGCGCTGGCTGCTGGGCGTGCGCGAGGGCGGCTTCTGCTTCAGCAGCCCGGCCAGCCAGAGCTCCGCCACCATCGTCTTCTCGCTGCTGGGCTTCTGCCTGCCGCTGGCCGTGCTGGTCTTCTGCTCCCTGCAGGTGCTGACCGCCCTGGCCCGGAGGCCGGCCGGGGACGCCGCCCAGGACGAGGCCACACGCAAGGCCGCCCGCATGGTCCGGGCCAACCTGCTGGTGTTCGTGGTCTGCTTCCTGCCGCTGCACGCGGTGCTGGCCGCGCGCCTGGCCTGGGGGCCCTCCTGCCCGCTGCAGCGTGCCCTCCAGCTCACCGGCAGCCTCTCCAACGCCAACTGCTGCCTGGACGCCGTCTGCTACTACTACTCGGCCCAGGAGTTCCAGCAGGCGTCCAGGGCCCGGGCCGGCCAGGACTCCGCGTCCACGGCCCCCGCCCAGGAGACAGAGAGGCCTGAGCACGTGTGACCCTCCCCCGGGGACAGAGAGACTGGGCGCAGGTGACCGCGGGACACAGACTGGGCGCGGGTGGCCCTGGCTGGGAGGCAGCCCCAGCAGCGGGGCCCAGGGCTCGGGACCCCGAGAGCCTCAGGAGGTCTGGCCGCAGGACCTGGGCCCCCAGAGGTGCACCCAGCCCTACTGGCGGGAGGACGGCAGGCGAGAGGACCGAGGCCTGAGCAGCGCCCGGCGGGGCCGGATGGGCCTGGGTCGCCGTGCGGGGTGGACTTTGCGGTCAGCCGCGAAGGGCGATGGGCGGGTCTCTGGAGAGCCCCGGGCTTCCTTCTGCTCCCTCCGGCCCCCTATGGGGCGGGGGTGCCCCAGCGCCTGCGGCCTGGCTCGCTGCGCCAGCTCAGGGCGCCCGGACGTGGGGGGCATCAGGGCCACACCCCGCTGTCCCTGGGGGGCTGGGAGTCCAGCTGAGGGCCACTGACCTTTGTCCCTGTGTGAAGCCACCTCAAGGAGGCACTTCAGAGACCCTGTGAGCTATGTCCAAACATTCTCAGGGCCACCCACACCCAGGGCCCCCATCCAGGGCCCCCCACCCATCACGCCCACACCCAGCCCCCCACACCCGGGGCCCCGGAGAGCCCACCCCGGCGGGAGCCGTCCCCAAGGGCCCGCCCGCGGTCAGCGCCAGCTGGAGAGCGGCCGGGGTTCTGGGGGAACCCGGAGACCCTCGGCCGGGCCGGCCATGCCCTGGGTTCCCAGGGAGGGGTGAGGCTGCAGGGACTCCTCACCTGGCTGTGGTGCTGGGCGTGGATGCTGAGTGTGTTCGGGGGGCCCCTTCCGCCAGAGGTTGGGGCGCGGCCCCACACTGCCCTAGGCCAGCCGGTGCCGCCGCGGCCCAGCGCCAGGGCCCCTGAGTGGCCGCTCCGTGGCTGGCGGACATCTGCCCCAGAGCCGCCGCCCAGCCTCGGAGCCCACGTCGGCCCGGGTGGGCGTGGGCGGGAGCCGCAGGGAGCCCCACGGCGGCAGGAGGGCCGCGTGGGGGCAGGGCCGGGGGCTGCGGGGAACTGCCGGCCCCCATCCGGCGAGCCCCAGGCTGTGGAGGGGAGCGGGCCGCAGTCCGGAAGGAGGCACAGCCGAGCCAGCGGCGCGGGGGTCTGGGCGGCCGCCTGCCCGGCCTGGGAGCAGCGACCCCCCGCGGAGAGCGCAGAGGCCGTGACCCCGCCCGGCCTCGAGGCCAGTGAAGCCGGACCGGCCATCGCAGAAGCGGTGAGGCCCCCAAGCCTGCCCTGCCCGCGGCCGATGGGCTGCTGCTCCCTGAGCTGCTTGTCACCCCCAGAGGGTGGGGCGGGGCCGTCGGCGGGAGCAGGAAGTGGGCCTGCTGGGCTGGGGCTGCGGTCGGCACTCTCTGGGCTGGAGAAGCAGGAGCGACGCAGGAAACGGCGCGGGGGTGTGGGGGCGCAGCTGGGGAGGGGGAGGGGCGGGGCCTGGGGACCGCAGAGGCAGGAGGAGGTGGGGGCGGGGGACGAAGGACCGAGTGTGCAGCAGCGTGCAGACAGGCCGGCCAGCGGGGAGCCCGGCTGCTCCCGCGTCCCCAGACGGGGCCGCCCCTGCCGGCCGGAGCCTGGGGTGGGCCGCCCGCCCTGAGAGCTGCTGGGGGTCCCGGTCAGGGGCCAGCTTGCCGGCCACGGGGCCACGTGGGTGCGGCCACACTCCCGAGGGAGGCCCAGAGAGAGGCCCTGGGCTGAGGCGAGAGCAGCCCAAGCCCCCGCACCTGCAGGGGCGCCCTCACCCCGCTGGGCGGGGCAGGGAGGTGGCAGGTGACTTCCGGGGGTGCCCTGGGGTGAGGGGCGGGGTGCCCGGGCGGCTGTGAGCGAGGCCTAGGGCTGGGCAGGCGGGAGAGGGCGGGGCCAGGGCGCCCCCCGGCCCCTGAGGCTGAGGCCCCTTCTCGCCCTTCAGGTCCTCGCGATGGCGTCTGCGGCCGCCGGCCCCGGGAGCAACCTCACGGGCTGCGGCACGGACCGGAGCGCCCTGGCGCAGGCCCCGACGCGGGCGTCCATCGGCCGCACCCTGGCGCTGGCCCTCCTGGGCTGCTGCCCCACGCAGGTGCTGCGGCAGCTGGCCGGCCCGCCCGCAGGGCCCGGTGCGTGGTGGCCGCCAGCCTGGTCACCTTCGTGCTGTGCTTCCTGCCACTGCACGTGGCCTTGCTGGCCACACTGGTGGCCCGGTGGGCGGGTGCGGCCTGCCCCGCTGTCCAGAGGGTGGCCGCCTTCGTGCAGGTGGCCTCCCACCTGGCCAACGCCAACTGCTGTCTGGACGCCGCCGGCTGCTACTTTGTGGCGCAGGAGTTCCAGGAAGAGGTGGGGGCCCTCCTCTGGCCTGGGGGCGCTTCTGCCAGGGAGCACCCCCCACCCCAGAGTCCAGGGCGGGCAGCAGAGGAGGAGAGGGGCCCGCCTTGACCCGGTGACTGGCCTCAGCCACCCCTGTGGCTGCCCCGGGGCCCTGGCGAGCAGGACGGCCAAGACCGAGGCTTGCCGCGGCCGCTCCCCTCTCCAGCCGACAGCCTCTCGGGGCGCCCCGTGGCCCGTGCCCCCACCCCACACACCCCTGCCTCCAGCCAGGCCCCAGAGCCCCTGAGGGCGTCCTCCCAGAGGAGCAGCCCCCCAGAGCGGCAGCGGGGCGCCTGGGGCCTCGTGAGCGGGAGGAGTCCAGAGACTTGAGCCTGTTTGTGTGTGAAAAGCCCCGATCGGCCCTGGGACCCCTGACCCAAACTGGGCCGGGGCGAGGCCCCCGCGCCCCTCTCCAGACAGCCAGCCTCCGCGCTCGAGCGCGGCCGTCCGCATCCGGGAAGCAGACGGCTGGCCTCGGGCCGGACCCACGTTCCATCCGCACTCTGAGAAACGGCAAAGGCCCGAGTGGCTCCCCAGTGCCAGGATGGCCCGTTCCCAGGGCTGCGATGAGAAACCCGGGCACTCCCGAGCCGGGGCAGGCGTCAGAGCCGCCCCTCGCTGCCCGCAGCACGAGAGCACCCCGGGGACGGGGCTGCCCCAGCCGCCGCCCCGCCCAGACTGAGCTCTTCACAGACGGGAGCAGCTTTGTCAAGAGGGGCGACGTTCCGCGGGGTGTGCGGGCGCCCCTGCTGCGGCTTGCTGAATCTGACCGCCCCCGGACCCGGTCAGCTCAGCGGGCTGCGCTCTGGGCCCTTGCAGGCGCCCTTCAACTGGCGGAGGCCTGTCAGTTACCATCTCACGGGGCCACCTATAGAGAAAGGCCTTTTAGGCGCGGGGAAGGAGATAAAGATAAGTCTGAAATCCTCCAGTTGCTAGAAGCAGTCTGGTGTCCCCAAAGTGGCTCATTCACCGCCGGGGACACCAAAAAGGCACTGATAAAGTCACCAAGGGACTCAGCTGGCGGACACGGAAGCCAAACGGGCAGCAGGCCAGGACAGGGACCCTCCAGGACAGGTCTCCCGGTCGTCACCGCACCCCTGCCAGTCCCCCCAGGAACGGTCCTCCCAGAGGAGACAGCCTGGACCAAAGACGAGGGAGGAACTGAAGCGCCCGAGGGGTGGGGGCTCCTGCCAGACGGCCGAGCTCTTGCTCCCCGAGGCAGCGCGTCACTCAGTGCAGCAGCACCCTGGGGCGACTCGCTGGGCAACAGCACTGGAGGCCTCGTAAATCGCTATTTCTGCATCGCCCGGTCACCATCTCTGTGCCACGACCGCCTCTGGTGCCGGACTTGGCACGACACAGCCCTGCCAGTGGCCCAGGCCCCGCCGCGAACGCCGCACACGGCTCCTCTCCTGGTGAGGCCTTGGAAGTGGACGTCACAGAAATCAAACCTTGCAGAGGCTGTGAATACTCACTTGTGTTGATCTGCACCCACTCCGGGCGGGTAGAGGCGTTGCCACCGGGACGGAGAAGGCCCGGGAAGTCGCTGAAGCTCTTGTGAGACATAGTTCCCAGACACGGGGTCCCCCTGACTACTGGCAGTGGTAATGGCCCAGCCTGACTGCTGAGATCACCACTCAGCTGACTCACTTACTTCACGTTAAGCGGAATCCCCACACCGCTACCGGCCACAAAGCTCGGGAAAGTAGAGCGCGTCGCCCGAACCATTAAGACAACCCTAGGAAAGTTTTGCCAGGAAACAGGTTTGCCCTGGGTACATCTTCTCCCTTTAGTGCTTCTCAGAATTTGGTGCACCCCCGGTGCCAGTGGGTACACCCCTTTGAGATTTTGTTTGGGCGATCTCCCCCTATTATTTCTATGGTGGGGGGGCCTTAGACAGACTGGCGAACTGGGACTAAATCAACAGCTGCAGCTGCTGAGTGACGTCCCACACGAGAGCAATGAAACTGTCATCCAGGGGGCTCCTGTTCCTCTGGGACAGCCAGTCCATCCCCAGAATCCTGGAGACTGTCTGGGTGAAGGACTGGAATAAGCCACTCCGGCCGGCCTGGGTGGGTCCCTACTGTCATTCTTACTACCCCAACCGCTGTCAGAGTTGCAGGTGTGGCTCCGTGGATACAGCACCCCGAGTAAAGCCAGCCTGTCCGGAGACGCCAGAGAAGTGGACGGCCTGCCCACACCCTGAAAACCAACTCAAGCTGGCCTAGCGGAGAGACCCCGACTGGACAGCCTGGCGCTTCTGCAGCCTGCGCCGACCACCGCCCCGAAGCTGGCTGGTCTACGCACGCGGACCCTTGAGGCGCGTCAGCGGTGTAGCGTCTACGCTGTTAGACCGACCTCCGGTGCCGGCCACTTCTCCTGTTTCTCTCTGGTGGGACTCTGGTCGTTCTTGTTGCTGCCAGTCTCAGGACTGAAGTTAGATAAAATAACATGCTCGCCCCCCTAACTCTCCTCCTCGGGGCTTCACTGAAGCGATCTTTCCAGCACTCCCTAGCATCCGTCGCCGATACCCCCAGCAGTTTGTAGGGGTGCCGACGGGGGAAGTGAGGCAGGAAGTTCGTACGTTTGTTGCTTGGAAACGCAAGTGGCTCAAGTTGCTGAGGCCGCTGCCTGGGCGCCGCTGCCTGCTGGGGAGCTGCTGGGAAGTCTCTGAGCTGCGCTGCGTGTCCACAGTGGTAGCTGTGCTGCCTTGACCCCCTCCCGAACAGCAACGTTTATGGTGGATGCGTCGGTGAGCTTCCTCATACAAACTGTGCAAAAACCCGCCGTTGCTGTAATCCGGGGCTCAGATTTTTGGGAGTTATCCCACTGGGCCCGCGGGAGTGAGATTAAATCTCGCCACCTCTCTGAGTGCTGCCGCCTTTCTCTGGGAAAGTTGCCGCAACGTGGCCACAAAAGCTGCTCCTGACAGGGCATTCAGAGCATCTGTAGCAAAGTCGTTGCTGTGACAGCGGCTGTGGGGCGCTCGGGGGGGGGGGCATGAGCGCGTGGCCACTGGCCGGGGTGCTCAGGCCTGGCTGGCGGCCCCTTCTGCGCCTCGTTCGTAATCGCGCCCCACTTCAGGCCCCGGGACCCAGACCCAGACAGCCCAGATGGTCAGGCCCAGCGAGGTCAGGCCCAGATGGTCAGGCCCAGCGAGGTCAGGCCCAGCGAGGTCAGGGCCAATGGATGTCAGTGGCCCCTGGTCTGGCGCCACGTGCGTGGTCCTGCAGCCTGCTGGCCATGTCCAGTCTCGCTCACAGGCTCACGTCGTGTCTGTGCCCCGGGCCCCGCTGACCCAGGGACCCCAGCAGGCGCGGCCAGGACGCGAGAGCAGGCAGACACAGGCAGGTCTCAGTCCCCCACTCCGCACCTGGCCCGGCCCTGGCCCCCGGGTGACTCCTGGCTGGGGACAGAGTGGACGTGTCCTCTCGGGGGCAGGGTCCCTAGAGCTGCCCCACACCCCGCCCGGGCACTGCCCCACTGACCTCCTTCGGGCTCAGCCTGGGCCTGCCAGGCTGAGGCCAGCACGAGGGACACAGATGGCCCCAGCGGTCACTGTCTCTGTGCCTTGGGCTCGGGCCGGTGCCCCGTGCGTCCCCCCGGGCCTGAGCTGCCAGCGGCTGTGGGGCCCAGTCCGAGGGCCCACTCTAGGCCGCCGCGTCGCCTGTGCCCCGGACCAGGCAGGCGGCCAGCAGCCAGCGTCCGTTCAGTGCAGAGGGCGTTCGGGGCGGGGCAGAGCCGCTGAGGACACGGCGCGGGCGGGCAGCGGCGGCCGAGGGCGGAGTGTGCTCTGGACTGGGCGGCGTCGGGGGCCGTGGACGCTGGCCCATGCAGCTGGACGGCCGGTGGCCGGGCCTTCCCAGGGCTTCTGCCTCGTCTCCTCACTGACAGGGCCGTGCTGGCGTCGGGCGGGCTGCCCTCTGGGGCCCGCTGCCCGTGGACGCCTCCCGCCCTCGCCACGACAGCGGAGGCGCAGTGACTGTCGGCCGCGGCCACGGCAGCTGGGGTCTCCGTCGGGCGTCTCGGGGCCACTGTCCCTCCCGGGCCCCCATGGGGGAGAGCAGCCGTGGGCGTCTGGCCTGCAGGTGCTGGGTGAGGCGGCCGCCGGTGTGGGTGTCGGACTCTGCTGCCTTCGCCCCCTCAGAGCCCCTGACCAGCACGGACACTGGGGTCCAGCGTGCGGCCGCTCTGGGCCACACAGGGCCGCCCCACTGGCTGTCCTTGGGGGCCTAGGCCCAGATGCCGCTGCTCAGCCGGTTCCCAGTGGGGCGAAGGGGGCCGAGTTGGGGGGCCCGCCCCTTCCTGAGCGGAGGCGGCTCCGGCCGGGCAGCACGGCTGCATTCCCGGAGCGGGGGCGTGAGCCGGCCTGCGGGGCCTGGGGGGCTGACGGCTGAAGCCCGGGCCCAGCCCGCGGCCAGCACGCCCGCTGGCCCCGGTGTCGTCCCCCCAGTTTGGGGACTTGACTTTGATTTGCTCTCGGCTCCCACGGGGCGCCCTGGGACTGACTCCGAGGCCAGGCCCGCGCCGGGAGCCCCGCCCGCACGTCCTGGGGTGCCCTCATTCTGCTGGCCGACAGGAGCGGGGACCGGGGGCAGGGCCCGGGTGTGGGGCTGGCCGCTCGTCCCCTCTGCGAGGCACTGGCCCGGGCGTCCGCGGGGCTGTCCTGCAGGCGGGCGACGGATCGGCAGGGAGTGGGGGTCGGAGGCTCGGGGGCTGTCCCCCACCCCGCTGAGCCCAGCCGTGCTGGCCCGTCCACCCACCATCCCCACAGACCGCTGGCCAGGGAGCCGGCCCGCGGCCCACCACCACGCATGGGCCAGGCCCTCTGCCCGGAGGCTCAGCTGGGGGCCGGGCCTCTGGGGAGGAGTGGGCTGGCTTTGTCCGGTGTCCTGGGCCTGGGCCGGGGCGCTGGGGCCTGGGGGCTCCCTGTGGCCTCGGGCCGCAGCCGCCTCCCCGCGGGCTGGCAGCTCTAGGGTGTGGGGTGCCCGCCCGGCTGTGGCTCAGGGAGGTTGGACGCGCCGGGCACCCTCAGGCCTCTCGGGCAGGTGACCGCCCTGACCGCTGCTCCGCCCTCTGGCTCCGGCTCCCTCGGGAGGGGGCTCTAGGCGGGGCGCCCCGCGGCACACCTTGCCACCCGCTGCCGCCCGAAGTGATCGCCGGAGACAGGCGGTCTGCGGACTGCTTTATTGGCCAGTGGCCCGCAGGGGCGGGCCGGTGCCCTGGGCCCACGCCCGCAGCAGGCCGGGCGCTGCGGAGCTCAGGGGATGCTGGCCCGGCCCGCCCCCCGCCGCGTGGGCTGCCCGCCTCTGCTCCCCTCGGCGGGCATCTGGGCGCCTCCAGGCCCTGGGGCCGGCTTCCCCCGGGGGGTTCGGTACTTGTTCCTGCGGCTGTAGAGCAGGTTCCTCTGGAAGAGGCGAGGCAGGTGGCCGTGGAACAGCAGCACCGCCAGGACCATCCCTGCAAGGCCGGGCGTCAGCGCCCCGGAGGGCTCGCGGCCTGGGGGCCTCCCCTGGACCCAGGTCCGGCTCTTGCCAGCACCCCAGGGGGTGTCCCCGGAGCTGAGGACAGGCCCTTGGGAACCGAGCGCCCCTAGGCTGGGGTGGGCTCCTCCGGGGCTGCACCCGAGGGGCCGGGGGGAGGCGGGCGGGCAGGGAGCAGGGCGCTGGAGGGCCCTCCCTTCCCAGGGCCGTCTAGGTCAATGACCTCTAAGTGTGCTGTAAGCCCTCAAGGGGGTGACCTGTGTGTGGGCCGCGGAGGCAGGACCCCCCCCAGGACAACCCCCAGGACCCCGCTGGCCGCTCCTGGCCCCCTCCCGCGCTCCTGAAGTGGCCTCAGTGCCCACGTGTGCCACGCTATGCTCGCGGCACCTCCTTTAATGCTCGCGGTGTCCACGGCCCCACGGCTGCAGAGGGGCCGCGGGGAGGTGAGAGGCCCCAGTGGCCCAGGCGCGTGCGGGGTGGGGCCCGAGGGCGCCCCGCTGTGCGTCCGTGCCTCCCGCCAGGGGCACCGCCCGCCGCCTTCTCCCTGGGTGCTCGCGGGGAGCACGGCTGCGAGGGCCTCTCCCTGCTCTCCCTGAAGCCTCTGAAAGGACAGTAAGGGCCGTGGGGAGCACCGACGGGGGCGGCGGGGTGGCGGGGGCGGCAGAACCTCCCGAGCACGGAGGCGGCGGAAGGCGGAGCCGAGGGCAGCTCCGCGCCAGGCACAGCGGGAGCCCAGGCGCGCGGGGGCGCGGCGCCCCCGTGTTTCGGGGCGGCAGTGCGCGGTCCTTGTAGGGGTGGCACGGACCTAGGAGGGGGCTGGGAGTTTGTGGCCCACCTGGCAGGAAACAGGGCTCTGTCTAGAGAAGGGGTGTGGACACCGGGCCCCTCCCAAGCCCAGAACGAGAGCGCTGAGCCCCCAGCTTCTTCCCCTGCACCCCGAAGGTTTCCAAAGGGACCCCGATAAGGGCTCCCCACGGCCCGCTGCAGTTGTGCGAGTCGAGGCTGTGCTGACTTGAATGGAGACCCCCCAAATTCACTTCCTTCCTGGAACATCAGGGAGCAACTTAAGTGAGACAGGATCTGTACAGGTGCAAGTGGCTACATTAAGAGGAGGTGACGCTGGAGTAGAGCGAAGCCTGAGTCCATGACCGGTGACTGACGAGGACACTCAGGGGACAGCTGCATCACACCAGCGACAGCAGCCCTGCCCCCCCAGACCTACCCACGCCCCGAC
>PVIJ01007826.1:0-29533 GCA_004024925.1 Scalopus aquaticus
GGGGGAGCAAGGGGAGGAGGACCGGAGAGCTGCTCCGGCACCCTCCCCCTCCTCCTCCTCTCCCCTCCTCCCCCAGGAGGCCCATGGAAGGAAGTTGGTCACTGCGCCCCTCTCGTTTGGGAAATGTCAGCCAGAGACCAGCCCGCATCTCAGGGAGTCTGACCACCGCTTCCAAGCGGATCTGGAATCTGCTTGTGTGTCTGGTTGTTAAGGATGTGATTTTCCCTTTGAGGTGTGGTGATAAGAGAGGTGCCCAGGGAGAGCCCAGGTGGGGGCGGGAAGGGGTAACTTGGCAGTGAGCGCTCACCACCCTTTGTGGATGGATGCCAGGGTCGCAGCCCACACCACTCTTGTAAAAGAGCAGAGCAGCGAAAGGGGAAGAATCTGCAGCTCTCAGCAACCCGCATGGTGAATGGAAGAGGCAGAATCCTAACTCGGGCTGCATTTTGTCAGTTGCCAGAGTGCTGATGAGCCAGCGACGCTCTCAAGGTGTCTGCAGGGACGGGCCACCATGGCTGATCGGCGGGAGGACACGTGGGAAGCCACTGGTGGTTGGGGTGAATGGAAGGACGTTTCCACAGCTTTCCAAGGGCTCTCATTGAGCCTTGTGTCTCCTGGGGCTTGTTGCCAACTCTGCCGTGGGAAATGTCTTTTCTCTTGGTGTCTGCTGTTATACTCCTCTTCTTCATTGGAAAAAAGCAACCCCCCCCAAAAAAGGCCAAAAAACCAGAAAAAACCCCAACAACAAACAACACAACATAATTTTTTAGGCAAATGCTCAATAGAGGTGTGTCCTAAATAAGTTTTAAGAAGTCGGTGGCTTTCCTTTTAGTGAAAGGATAAAACTAATGTCCTTTCTTGCATCTTTTCTCCCTCGCAGGCTACCCTGTGGACATTCTGGAAGATGACCCCGAGGGCCTCCGGGAAGAAGCTCTGGCTTACCATGCCACCCTCAGGAAGGCCGTGGGGTCCCCTGCGGAGCTTTTCTGTCTCCCCACGGGAGAGCAGGTACCTATGAGCTTCGGGCTGTGGGAGCTCTGTAAAATCTGAATTCTTAGAGAGTAGTGCAAGAGAGAAAACTTTTCTCATTCCCCTTGCAGGTTGTCTGGCTGTTCTAATCACAATATTGACATAAGGCTGATTAGGAGGAGAAAGAAAGAGCTGATATAATTTCCTAGGTATGGAGACCTTGTAGATAGGGTCCCTGGAGAAAGGACCAGAGCTTTTTGCTTCATATCTGTTTTGGACAAAGGAGAACTGAGAAGGAAAACAGGTTTAGGCTTGTGGATCATTAAAGAAATAGCCAAGTCTGTTTCCATGGCCTCTTCTGCACTGCACACTCTGGCTTGTGACGAGAATGTCTTCTACCCTTCAGTTACAGGGGGTCTTTCTTTACAATGAGATGTCACCTGCTTACAAGGAAGGAGCATGACAGTGTTCTTGCAGTGACTGTTTCTTAAGTAAATTTAATTCAAAAAAATCTATGTGTCAAGGTGACCCATTTTGGGGGGGCCTGCTGTGACCCTCCCCAAGAGAATGTCAGTGAAAGAATACTATGGATGAAAAAGAATATCTTCTGGAATGGCTAGAATAACTTCTTCTTGTGAAGTAGGAGGAATTTGGATCAGATTTCTCCCAGGACAGCCTGCTCTGAACAACACTTTTACCACTTAGTATTTCTGTGACCTTGAGCAAGTGTCTTACCCTTTCTGGCCTTAGTGCTATCTCTAACAGTGGGAGTAACAACACGTACTTGGCACTATTGTGAAGAGATTAAATGAGATACTGTTAAAATGCCTGACTGGCCCTCAGTTTTCCCATTTGTAAAAAAATGAGGGGACCAGTTGGTCATTGGTCTCCAAGATTTGACTCACTTGTAGAATTTGGGGTGTGGAGTGAATTTATCAACTACAGTACCCACCCCCCTTGTTCAGTTACCTGTGGTCAGTCATGATCCAGAAATACTTTGATGTAGTATAAGATGTTTTGAGAGAGAAGGACAACATTCACATAATTTTAATTACAGCATATTGTTATAATTGCTCTGTTTTACTATTACGTATCACTGTTAATCTCTTACTGTACCTAATTTATAAATTAGACTTTACCAGAGTCTGTCTGGATAGGGAAAACTACAGAAGATATGGAGTTCAGAATTATGTGGTTTCAGGCATCCATGGTGGGGGGTGGTGTTTAGGATGTATCCCCTGTGGATTGGGGAGGCCTACTGTATAGTTTCTGGCACTAATAAGATTACTTTTCAAATATAGATGGGCAGAGAAGAGAGAAATAAAAACCATTTGTTGAGGGGGGTGGTGATGGGTGAATTTGAAAACTGAGTTACTTTTGAGATATTCACCCCCACCCTCTGGCGTGAGTAAAAAGAATGTGTGATTCTTGGGTTGCACTTAAGTCCATCACCTTGTCTTTATAGTTTTAAAGCTGATCTGTTGAAAGGGACGAGCTTTTCTGGTTTTGCACATACAACATTTCACGTGTACCAGAAATTGCTGCTATCTGGCAGGCAAAGTTGGTTGAGGAAGATAGGGTTATGTTTTACACTCTGAAAATGTTGCAGAGTTGGTTAGAATTATGGCTTGTACAGGTACGTAGGGTGATGGGCTGAGGGAGATGGCTGTGCACACACGCTCTCAGCGCCCCCTAGTGGCGTCTAAGCCGGGACGGCTAGCGAGCTCGGAACCAAGGCTTTTGGCGCTGTTGGGACCCTGGGCTGCAGGGTTGAGGGGGGAAGGCCAGGTAATCTGAGAAGTTCAGTGCCTACTTTAGGATGCACTCACTGTCAGTCATCTGCTTTTATTTCACGCTGATTTATGGATTGCACTGTTGAAAAAACCTCACGTAGTATGCTTAGTGAGTGAATAATTTGTTATTAGCCAAAACATAATGAAATAATTATTAAAATTTAATATTTTTCTTGTGGTAGAAATGCTGAAATGACTTTATACCTATGCTTTTCTTCCCCTTCTAAAAAAGGAAAGTTTCATAAAAATATCATTTGGTTTCCGACCAGTGGAGCAGTTAACTGAGAAATGGTAGCAGTTTCCTACTGCAGGTTGAAATGGCCAGTTTGCAATGGTATTGGGCCTCCACGTTGCTCTTAGCAAATTTAATTTTTCTTTTTGAATCCAGAAAAAATTTTTCCAAACAAAAAGAAAGACGAAGAAGTGGTCTGAGGATATAGTATGCCCAGTTCCCCTCAAAGTCTTTTCATAAGCAACTTTGCTTCGGGTTTGGAGATTGTCCTTTTCCACTTAAAAGGCTGTATGACTTGTTGATTTTTTTCTGGTTCTAAGGCCAATATATGCTCTTTGGAGCCTCCCTGGTGACGCAAGGGGTTAAGTCTCAGCACTATGAAGCTATCAACAGCCACTGTAGCACGAGTTCGATCCCAGCCAGGGAGCTTCCCACATGGCGCAGCAGACCTCTCCTGCCTCGCCCTGCTCCCCTCAGCAGTGTGTTACAGTGTATCAGCCTGTTCTGCTCCTCGCTCTGTCTCTGGTAAATCCTGTTACCACCCCCCCACCCCATGCCTCTGACGTAAGCTCCAGCTCTTGTATGCATAGGTAAATCTTAAAAAAAAAAAAAAAAAAGAGAACAGTATATGCTCTTTGTTTGAAACTTAAGCACTGTAGCTTGAAACTTAAGCACTGTAGCCAAGGATAGAAAAAATAAAATCACTCACAGTTCCCGGCTATAAACATTTTGTATGTTTCCATATTTTGTGCATGTTTCTTCTGTACATCATCTATAATAAGCATCTTCCTTGTCCTTATAGTGCTTTGTCTGTATTGGTTCCGATGACCTTGAAACAGCCATCTGGGCCTGAACCCTGCTTTTCTCACTGCTGCTGGTAGGCCAGCTTGGGGACTCTTAAGGTGATTTGAACAGGGGCAGGCAGGAGAATTGTTTACAGGTCTCAACTCTTTTAAACCCTGGAGGCCTGCTGTAAGCCTTAACAAGAAAGAGTAGCCCCACCAAACATTCTTTCCTGATTTTTCTTACACTTTCCTTGTGGTTTTAAAAACAACTTTGCAATGGGAAGGGTTGACCTTTTGGAAGTTGGGGGTGGTGGATTTGATGACTATTGAGATCTTGTGATGTAGGCTCTGGAGAGAAGCTTCTGGGCTCAGCCTTGGCCCACTGAGGACAGGTGCTTCCTGAGACTGACCGCAGTGATCTGAGCTGGGCACCCGGCTCAACACAGCCTCAGCTGCTTCCGGAAAGTCGAGGCTGGAGGTGGGAGTGGGATCCTGGATTTTGTAGGCTGAGGCCCAAGAGGGATTAGGGTAGAAAGGCAGGTTGGGGGGGGGGGTGGCTTCGGACGGTCGAACCCAGAGGGCCTGCAGTCATGCTTGCATAGGTGCCAGGTGGGAGGGAGAAAGGTTTGCTGCTGGGGAAGGGCTTTTGCCAAGGTGCCTTCATGTTTGGCTTAGAGTCGGTAAGATTTCCATTTTTATGTTGCCTACATCCTCTCAAATTAACCTCTGTGTAAAGTGTTCTTTCGGTGAATACTGCTAATTAATTGTCAAGGGATATCCTGTACCTCTCCTATGATGAAAGAACAAAATGGTGATTTTCTTATTTTTCAGGTTAAACTGGAAGCTTCGTCTGTTTGCTTTTGCAGCGTGCACCGTGACGAGCCTCGACATAAAGTGCTGGTCCTGGTCAGTCCCCGGGACACAAAGACAGGTCGGCAGTTACTTATGGACTTCAAACACAGGGCTCCTGACTGAATTGTTTATAAGTACTGGGATCGAATGCTTAGGAAACGGTGCTCAAGCTCTTTGGCTGAAGGTCTTTGGAGAACAGCGAGGCGGGAAGGATGAATTTTCAGCATTCAGCGACCCAGTGGTTCATGTCTACTGCATGTTCGTTGCTTTTGCAGCCACAGACCCCTCTGGCCCCAGGGGCTGTCTGCAGGCTGCGTTTGAGCCGTGATTCTTCTTAGTGGCTGATGGGTTGCGTGCTGGGGCTAAGCCTTGCTTGGGAGCGGGCCGCCGCCCTCGGAAGCCCAGGTCCACTCCCCTGAGGACAGAGGAGGATGTGAGACCTCTCAGTGGTCACTGGACCCGCCCAGGCCACATAGCAAGAGCAGGGTGGGGTCTGTGCTGGTGAGATGTCCCTGTCAGCCGTAGCTCCGGCCGCTCCCTCGCGTCACGGAGAGAGCACTTGGGCCGCTGCCAGTCCCCACAGTGAGTTCTCTGAGTACAGCTGGACCTCTGGGCTCACTTGCCTGTGGAGCCCAGGCCTGGGGCTGTAGACCAGGGCAGCAGAGGTGGTCAGGAGAGACGGGCCCAGCCTGCGGGTCCCCCTGGAGCGCAGGCAACAGTGAGACGCAAGCAGAGCGCCTCGCTCCTTGCTCAGAGGCATCCCAATTTCAGTTCAGTCCCTAATTTAGACGTTTCCTCCTTGGCCGCGCGTTCCCGTGTTGTGCGCATCGCCTATAATGGCTTCGTGTTGCTTTCCTAATAGGGAAGGGGGAGAAAAGCAAACAGCCTTCATCAGTCTGCCCACTTTCAATTAGGAGGTGGCCGGTCAAAGTTTGGGCTCTTAGATCTATGCAGTTCAGTGCTACCCCCCGCCTGGACCCAGCGTGTCTGCCGGCAGCTAGCTCAGAGGGTGCTGGCTTGATGGGTGTCGAGACGCCCCAGGTGACATTTCCAACCAGGGCGCTCATCCGTGTGGCTCACGTGGACTGGTCACAGTCTCCTGCTGCTGGTCTGGGGACACACGTGCGCTTTGTGAGCTCTCGGGGGTTCTGCCCGGTGAGGAAACCTCTGTGGCTCCCGGCTGGGGTAGCCCCGCTGTGTCACAGCTTCGGGTCCCGGGGGAGCTCTCCCCTTCTGGCAAAGCCCCTGCGCTTCGCCTCGGCTGTGGGGCTGGACCGCTGGGCTGGTGCAAGTCCCAAGCTGTGCCCACAGGAACGCCTCAGGGAACAGATGGTCAAAAACGCTAAAAATATCAGCTGCCGATTTTGAGAAAAGGTTCAAATATCAGCATCCCCCCCCCTTTGCCTTTTTGCGGCACTTAACAATATTCTGGTTATAGGTCTTTAAGTACAATTTGCATAATGTAAACATATGCCTGACTCATGTCAATCTGTTTCCTATTTATACTGTACTTAATTTTTGGTTGTTTTCAAGAATGTATTTAATACATATTCATAGGCTCCAAGAGCTCTCGCTCTGGACCTTTCCTGCTGTATGACAGCACTTTAGATAGTGTCCAGATCTTTCCCCCGCCTGGGGCCGCTGTGATTCGGCTCAACGGGCAACGCGCCTCTAGTGGGCTTGGCGCTCGTGGGCCCGCCAGCAGCCAAGGGCCTTGCAGCTTCAGTTTTCATCCTTGGGTCTCTTCACCCGCCTGCGTGGCCGTGACCAGGAAGATGCTGCCTCTGGCTGGTTCCTTCCTTATTTCCCACAAGTTGTGATTGTGAGGGCTGTGTGTGTTGTGTGTATGTGCTTAGATAGAAGCTAGGGGAGCCGAGCTGTTTGGTAATGTGAGTTATTGAGAAGCTGGTTGACGCCATCACGGTAACTCCCCTAGCCCTGTGAGCAAGTGAAAACTGTCCCTGGTCCCCTGGTGGCAGTTTCATGCTGTGGGCTGCTGGGGGGCTGTGAGGCGGGGAGCTCCCCACCCCCTCCCCCGTTTCCTCTAAGGTGGCTGAGACACAAACGCTGGTCCCTGTCGCTCCCTGGCTCCCTGCAGGCCTGTTCCCCACCTGCTCTAATCAGAGGCTGGTTTATGTCCCCAGGGGACATGACAGCAACGCCCTCCTTGATGTTGCCAAGGATCTCGTCTTTCTGTTTTTCCCCTTTATTTATTACCCCTTGTTTTGTTATTCCTCTTATTTTAAAACTATTAAGTGATCTCAAAGGTTTATAGAGATTAAAAAATAACCCATCTCATAAGAAAAGGGGTGACCTTTCTTTTCTCTTGTATTAAATCAGAACGGTCCCTCTGTGGGCAACCTTTCTCTCTTCCTCCCATGACACGCAGAGGAGGGAGGGGTGAGCTTGGATTCTGGGGTCACACAACTGACTGGGCACCTGGCTCTGACAGGTCGGCTCTTGGGCCTTTGTGAGCTTCAGTTGGGTCATTTGCAAAGTGGAGGCACCTTAGCTATTTCTTCAGGTCTCTGTGAAAGTGGTTGTGGCAGAAAATCTGATGCTTTGCGCCCTGCAGGGCAGGGCAGGGTGGCCCAGCTGTCTCCTTGCCGACAGCACGCCTTGCTGCTTCTCCCGACCAGGCGTTGTGTTCCAGGAGCCACAGAGAAATCAACTGCAGGACAAACTCTGGCAGCTGACTTACCTCCCGATGGAGTCTGCTTGCAAACTCAGGCATGGGATGGGGTAACGTCACCCAAGGGTGATCTCGTGTGGTCTTGAGCACCCCGAATTGCAAGCTGTTGTTCCTCCTACTTGTCCAAAGTGCCCAGTTGGATACATGCTGTGCAGCCATCCAAAAGCACCAGGGTGGGCCTCCCTGGTGGTGCAGGGATTAAGTCTCAGCCTATCAAGCTGTCGCCAGCCACTGCAACAGGACTTCGATCCCCCGCCATGGAGCTTTTCACATGGCGCAGCAGGCCCCTCCTGTGTCACCTGCTGCTCCCCTCACCAATGTATCTCAGTCAGTCTGCCTGTTCTGCTCCTCACTCTGTCTCTGGTGAATCCCCTCACCCCACCCTCCACACCCCCACACCTGTGGCCTATACCACAGTTCTTGGTTGCATAAATAAAGTTGTCAAAAGCAGCAGGGTGGGCCGGGGAGTGGTGCTTCTTTGCAGCCCTCGACACTGGGTGCCTTTTCCGTCCTTGGAAGGGCAGCGCGTCCCCTGAAGCAGGCTGCTGGAAAGACAGGTGACGGGGGCCCCCCAAGGGAAGGGTGAACCTAGCTATAGTGCAGCCCCGTCCTCTCTGGTGCTACCCTGGCCATGTCCAAAGCACACTGGCGCTGTCCAGGAAGGAGTCACTGGGATAAAAGGGGCCTGAACCCATTAGAACCAGAGTGAGGAACCAAAGCGCCTTAGAGCCAGTACTCACGCTAAGGAGTAAGGAGTACTTAGATCACCAGGCCCAGAGTTTCCCAAGGTGATGTCAGGCAGTTGAATTTCAGAAGTGAAAGGCAAATTATTTTTTAATTTTATTTCCGTCTTAACTAGATCCAGGGAAAAGTTTCTTTTTTCTGCTTATCTAACACCTGTTGAGTTCCTTTGGGGAAAAAAAAATTGGCCTCTAAGCTGAGTGCCCTTGGCTAGAGTGAAGATTTGTGTTTGTAAGATTTGTTTTTATATTCACCGCAAAAGATGCCTCACTGGAGGGCTAATAAGGAGGTGTCCCAGTATGTCAGAATTGTGAATGTGGCAAGAACATGTGCAGATGGCTAACAGGCACGTGAAAAGGTGTTCAGCATTTCTTACTATTAGGGAAATGCAAATCAAAATCACAACGAGCTATCACTTCATGCTGGTACGAGAAACTGGTGTTGGTGAGGATGCAGAGTAAAGGGAGCCCTCGTAATTTAAAAAATGGTGATTTTTATTCATGCCGTCATTATCCCATTGAGTGCATTCTGTTGGTGGGAATGTAAATTGGTGCAGACATTATAGAAAGCAGTATGGAGAGTCTTCAAAAAATTAAGGCTAGAAATACCATGTAAACCAGCTATCTCACTCAGGGTATTTATCCAAAGAACCTGAAAGCACTATTCGAAGAGGTACATGCACCCCCATGTTCACTGCAACATTATTCACAATTACACAATTGTTACGCAATTGGAAACAACCTAAGTGCCCTTCAGTGGCTGAGTGGATCAGGATGATATGGCACATATACAAAATTGAATACTACTCAGCTATGAAAAAGGTGAAACCCTGCTATTTGCAACAACATGGATAGACCTAGAGGGTATTATGCTCAGTGAAGTAAATCAGATGACAAACATTATATGATTTCATTCATACGTGGTACATAAAGAAACAAAACAAATGAACAAACAAAACAAAGCAAAAACAAAGTCTTAAAATACAAGAACAAATTAGTGGTTACCAGAAGGGAAGGTGGAAGAGGGGCTGGATAAATTGGATAAAAAGGTTCAATTGTGTGGGGATGGATGAAAACTAGCGTTTTAGTCATGAGCATAATATAGTAGATAGAGATACTGTAAGTCTGTGCACCTGAAACCTGTATAATGTTATAAAACAATGTTACTTCAATTTTAAAAAATGATGAAACTGGTGTCTGGCATCTAGTCTGGGGCTTCTACATCCTGGAATAATATCCTGTTCTATTCTGGGGCAGTTCTGACTGTTAGAACATTCCTTGTAAGGGGTCCAAACTGCTGTCTTCATGTGTCTCTGTCACTGGCTTAATGCACCTGCTGGGGCCATCCAGAAGGGTGGGTGCAGCTCCTCCGTAGGACAGCCCTTCCTGGCTTAGGGGCCAGTGACCCCATCTCCTGAGTCTCCTTAGATCATACATCATTCTCTGACTGTTACCTTGTAACCGGGGCTCCAGAGGGCTTCCCCCTCCCCCCAAACACCCAACCTAGTCCCCTATTACTTCCCTTCCTCCTCTCCCCCAATTCGCCCCAGCCTTAGGCAGTATACTCGGTTTCTATGGATTTACTTACTTGGGACATTTTATGTGACTAAAATTGGGCAGTATGTGCGCCTGACTTCTTTCACGTAGCTTGTTTTCAAGGATCATTCATGTTGTTGCTGGTTTCAGGACTTCGTTAATTTTTTATGACTGAATAATATTCTATTGTACAGATTTACCACAACTTTTCTATTTGCCAGTTGATGGGCATTTGGCTGTTATGAATAATGCTGCTGTGAAAATTCATGCACACGTTTTTATGTGGGTATAGGTTTGCTTTTTTCTTGGGAACCCATGAGTGAATTGCTGGTGTGGAATGCACCAGGTAACTCTTAACCTTTTGATAAACTGACTGATTGTTTTTCAATGCAGTTGCATTTTTATAGTCCCACCAACAGTGTGTGAGGGTTTCCAGTTTATCTATATCCTCGTCAACACTTGTTATTGTCTACTTTTCAAATACAGCCATTAAGTAGTGGGTGTCAAATGGTATCTTGTGGTTTTGATTTGCATTTCCCTGATAACTAATGATGTTGAACATCTTTTCAAGTGTTTATTGGTCTTTTGTGTGTCTTCTTTGGAGAACTGTCTATTCAGAGGCTTTGAGATTTGGGTTATGGTCTTCTTAAGAGTTCTATGTATGTTTTTGGATACAAGTCCTTTGTGAGATACATGGTTTGCAAAAGTTCCTTAGAATGGTTTCCTTAAAAGCACACAAGTTTTTAATTTTTGTGATGTCCAGTTTTTCTGTTTTTTTCTTTTGTTGCTTGTGCTTTGGTGTCTTATCTAAGAAAATCTGCTTGCTTGAAAAATAGGTTTTTCCTTCCAGTTATATTAACTCTTCCTTCTGGCTGTATAGTTAATGTCACTAGAAGTTCTGAAGGTGAGCCTTCTTTAGTTTTAATCCAAGTAATTTAAAAAATGCTGGCTTTTATTCATGCAATCATTATCCCATTGAGTGTACACTGAACCTATTATTTAGCAATCACGTCTGGTTCATTCACAAGAAGATTTCAAGAGACTTAACGAAGTGCATGCCTGAAATTAAGAATGGAGGGAAAGCCGGCTACTGAAATTATCATGACTTCTGTTTCACGACCCTCCCGACGGTGGCCTGGAACTTGTCAGAAAAGTGGGCGAGGCCAGTTTGCCTTCTGTGGTCCTGGCAAATGTCATCTCTCTTCTAAAAATCCTTATAGACAGACCGTCTTTCATAACTCACTGTAGACTTCCATGGCGGGAGGCGGGGTGTTCAGTGAACCAGGCATGGGTCTCCTCTGCCCTCACTCACGAAGTAACTCTGGTTCACGCTTGGTGTTTCGGGCTCACTGCTGGCATCAAAGACTCAGAGATTAAAGGTCACAAGTTCGGGATCACATTTACAGCACTTCCTGGACCCTGGATATAAACTCACTGGCTCTAGCGCTGTGAGGCCCAGCGAGTGCACACTTGTCCTCCTGTTGCTCCAGCTATTGGCTCTCTCCTCTGGCCATTTGCCTCCCCTGGGAAGTAGGTCCTGTGTGGCCATGAGATCACTGGGCCAAGGTGTTTCTTCCTCTGCAATTTCCCCCCAGACCCCGCAGTTTTAGGTAGTCTACCCAGAAGCTCACCCTGAGTTCTGGGACTGGGGCTCTGGACCTGGGCGGAGACCCTAGAAAGCAGGCTCTCCCAGTCCCTGGCAGTGCCCCACCTTGTAGAGTCTGGCCTTTCTTTGAAGGGTTTCAAGTTTCCCCTCCCAAAGTCTTCTCTCGTGACCCTTGTCTGCGGGGGAGGCCATCCTGTCAGCAGCATTGGGGAGATGCCTAGTGATGCGGAAGGTGGGTGGGGGCTGGGGCTGGAGGCAGGGATCCTGAGTGTGGGGCCTCTGCTCTTTCTAGAATGTTCTATCCATGTGGGAAGGGAGGGTCGATAGGAGGAAGGATGAGGCAACATAATCTGGGAGGCTCTTAGCACCGGGGAGAGATACTGGGGCTTGCTGGTATCAAGGACATAGGCTGGTGAAATAGAGTGGAGATGACAGAAATGGGGTGGATTGGAGGTGAGAGGGAGGAAAGGAGGGATGGGAAGGACTCAGCTTTCAGCTGGGCTGGTGGTGATGCCGACTGTGCTGCATCGTTTGGGAGAAATCCTGGGGCTAAGGACTGCCTGAGACAACCCTGAGTGTCTGCAGGGTCCGTGAGCAGCTACGTGGAGGGCGGGTCTGGGTCTGGGCCCCCGGGTGTGGCCTGTCACTGCTCGTGTCTTCCAGCCCCGTTCATTGCTCAGGGCATTTCCTAGCCAAAGGCTGACTTTTCAGCTAGCTAGATGCACCATCCAGTCTCTTCCCAGAGGGTGTTTGGTAAACCCCCCTTAGGGGTTAGACACAGGGGAGACAGCACCCAGCCATGGAGGAAGGCAGCGAGGGCACTCGGAGAGGGACGATGGAGGGAAGATGATTCGCCACATATTGATCTCCCACATTAGAACCCCCCCCCCCCCACGCCCCAGCCCGCTGGTGACCATGCTTAGCCCTCATCCTTCAGATTGCTGCTAATTTATTTCCAGTTTTTGCTGATTGCATGTCATGTGCATCCTGAGAAAAACAGGCAGGGAGTCGAAAAATGATGTTTTTTTCCTGGAAAAGCGTGCCCATTTCAGGCCTGTGAGGACTGCAAGGGCCAAGGCAAACACTCAGATGAAACTGGAGCCGCTGTGGAGCCGCTTCCCGGTGGCTGCCGTGGGCCGGGTGGGATTGCGACACAGCGGGGCTGGTGGGCCAGGCCCTCAGGCCTGCAGTTGGGGCAGGTGAGCGGGTCAGCAGTGTGGACAGCGAGGTACGCTCAGGTGCCCAGAGCGTTTCTTCCCAACTGGACAGTCCTTTCTGGAATGTTCCTCAGCCCTGAGCAGGCTGCTTATTTTTGGGGGGAGGGATTGGGGTAAAAGGCCAGAAGAGGGGTGCTGTTATGGATTTCGAGCTTCCAGAATGGCACCTGACTAGAGCAGCTCCTGGTCCTGCGTGTGCCTGGAGGGAGAGGCCTGGCCCCCAGGTGGAGGGACAGATGGGGCTAAACCCAGCTCTGTTTACCGGGTTACATGAGCCAGTGATGTGGCCAGGCGGGGGACAGGCTTGCTGGCCATGTGAAGTCTGAGCTTCAGCACGAGGAGGAGGGCCGGCGTTTTGCTGGCTTTGGCGAGAGATGGCCCTCATGAGCACAGAGGCTGCAGAGGGTGCCTGGTGGGCACGCAGCCTCCTGCGACCGCGGACCCCTTTGGGTCTCTGTCCGAGAGGGTGTTTGCTTTCTGGATGGCACCAAGACTAGTTCCAGGCAGATCCCGTCCTCCCACTGTCGACAGGTCGGGGAGCCCCGCTTATGTGGATTGGACAGACGGGGGGGACGAGCTCTGGCCAGCACCTCAGCCTCCGTTTAAATACCTGTTTCTCCTGGCAGCTCCAGTGACTGAGCGGCCCTAGACGCTCGCCGATGTCAGGCTCAGCGTGAGCAGGACTCGACCTCCCTGAGCCAAAGCAGCGCCGTGCGAGACAGATCTGTTTTCCTCGGGATGAGGGAGGCAGATTGAAAAGCTATTTACAGCCACCTCGCTGCATTTTGGAAACACATGTGGGGCTTTTCCTTTCCTTACTCCCTGTTCGTTTACGGCGCTTGTGTAAGCTGGATTTAGCGTAAGGGAAGGCTGCACCCCGCAAGCAAAGACGTGACATCCACACCCGGGACTGACGGTGTGTGGGAAAGAGACCTCCAAGGAAGCCATGTCGGGTGTCCAGGACGAGGCCTCTTCGGGGGCTACGGTGCTTCCCCAGACAGTTTCGCCGCTGCTGCTTGCTTTCCGCGCCGAGCCCTGCTTCTCTTCCCCAGCCTGAGAGACTTGTGCTGTGCTGCGGGGGTGACTTGTGACTCTCTTCCCAGATACACTAGCTTTGTGTGGGTCTCTCTCTGCCCCCAGTGTCTCACGACCCAGCTGGACTTAGGATTCCGGCACCCCGTCTCACTCCGTCTTCCTCCAGTTAAAATCTAGACTCAGGAAAACAAAATCGCTTCAGGCAAGAAAGGCCTGAGAAGCTCGGGGAGGCCGATGTGGATATACTGCAAACCAGATGTTTCCGTCTCCCTGGCAGAGAGGCATCCCAGTTCACGGGGCATCTGGGCAAGTGTTTTCCTTTAAGGAAGACATCCATATGGAAATGGTAGCCCGAGTAATGCAATGTGACAGTTGCTATGTCAACTCGCCCACTTCCCCTCCCCTTAAGTTATTGACCGGCTCAGGCCATGTTGCATAAAAGTCATGCAATGCCTTGGAATGTGTTTATGTGCTGTCTGCTGCCAGAACTTTCCAGCATTTTTTTTTCCTGCTTGTATTTTGCTTTGGGGTAGATGGCTTGTCACTTTGGTTTAACTGTGTTCTTTTTTTTTGTGGAACTGCATATTTCTTAGATTTGTAACAGGGCAGTGGTGGCTGAGACTACAAGGGAGCGATGGAGGGGAGAGGGGAGTGGAGGGTCGCAGGGGGCAAGGGACTTCTTCTGCAGGGTTTGCGGAAGCGCAGACCAGGGCCGGCACGTGCACAGTGTGGTGAGTGTGAGTGTGTCAGAGTGTGAGTGTGTTTGTTAACTCTCTCTTTGGTTCCGTAATGGAGTAGGGCAGGATCTTCTCTGTCTCCGTGCTCAGCACAGGGCTTTGCACCCACTTTCCCACCAGTCACCCCAGCATTGCTCTCTGTCTCACAGACATTTCAAAACCGAATCCCTCACCTCCTCCTCGCCTTCACTTCCCCCCGGTGAAGGCCTCTGAGTCCTGCCAGAGCAGCCGCTGCCTCCCGTCCTGTCCTTCCTGAGAACAGTCCGGTTCCCCAAGGGCGTTCCTGCCTCTGAGCCCCTCCCCACGGGAGGACACCATCCTCAGCCCCTTCTCGCTTCTGGTTTGGTCACCCCTGTGTCCCAGGGCCCTCCCTGCCCCTGGTCTTATCCCCACCCGATCCATTCTTCGTACTCAGAGCAATCCTTCTTCTTAAATAATCTGTAAAAATCTTTTCAAAAGGGTGATGCTTCCCACCAGGACAGAACCAACCCTTCTCTTTCTGATAGGCCACCTACTCCTGTCATGGGCGGAACGCCCCAGTGGCTTGTTGTGGAGACTGGTCCTTCGCCTGGCCCCAGAGGGCTGGTCTTAGAACTGTGCCCCAGGCCTCGCGTGCGCCTGTGTGGTCTCGGTGTTTGCCTCCCCCACTCCATGTTCACATGTTGACAGTCCAGCCCAAGGTGATGGTCTGAGAAGGTGGGGCCCCCATGGAGGGGGTTCGCGCCCTTCTGAAGGAGACCCGAGGGTCCCCTGTCCTGACCCTCACGTGAGGCACGTGACATGTTGTCATTCTGCACACCTTGCTGGCACCCTCAGTTTGGATTTTCGGCTCTAGAACCGTGAGAAATAAGTTTCTGTTGTCCATAAACCACTCAACCTGTGGTGCTTTGTTCTTGCAGCCCAAAGGGGTTGCAAGGAGATACAGCCCCCGAGCGGGTGCCGGCGGCTGCCCACTCTGGCGCGCTGCTCAGTGTGTGGTCGTGGCCTGCTGACCCATTTGCCCCTGCAGGGCGGTGTCACCTGTCCGGCTCAGTACAGCGCCTGGAGCCTGTCTGCATTTGTGGCGTGAAGGGCCCCTACCCTGGGGCTGTCCTTGCTGCCTCAGCTTCCCTAGCAAGGCCTTGCTTTGTCCCCTGCTCACCTCTCACCATCTCATTTCTCTCTTTACTGCTCTGCCTGCCCCTGGGGGCGGGGAGGGCCTGGTCCCCAGTTCTGCCCTCTTGTCTCTCTGGCCATTCCCCATCTGGAGCTTAGGGTTGGAGCAGGGACCCTGGAAGCAGTGAGACCTGGTCCACATGGGCCCCAGGCTGCCGTGTCGGACACAGCACCTTCAGCAGTCTTTTTTTTTTTTTTTTTAAAGATTTATTTATTTATGCATATAAGCTGGGGTACAGGCCAGAGGTGTGGGGTGGCGAGAGGGTTCACCAGAGACAGAGTGGGGAGCAGAACAGGCAGATCAGAAACACACTGCTGAGGGGAGCAGCGGGCGAGGCAGGGGAAGTCTGCCACATCATGTGGGATTCTCCCCGGCTGGGCGTTGAACCCGCATCGCACACTGCCGACAGCTCCACAGCGCAGCGCTCAACCGCTGCGCCACCAGGGAGGCCCATTCAGCAGTCTTCTTAAGCCCACTGAGCTGCTCCTGCAAACAGAGTTGGCTGCAGCAAGCCCTGACCGAGCGGCCACCCCGGTGCTGGCAGGTGCCTGCGGAGGCTCGGCCGTGGGGCTGGTGACCACTGTCACCGCAGAACAGCGACCTCCGCCAAGTGCAAGCGTGGGGGTTGCGGAGGTCTGCAGAGGCTGCACCCCCACTCCTGCAGCTCGGCCCGCCCTCGCCTGGCAGGCTGAGGGCTCTCCTGCCTCTATCCCCTCCCCTCCCCGAAGTCCCCTCTCCAGAAACTGGGCCTGGTTCATTTTCCGGCCCAGTGCAGGGACCCTCCACAGAGACTGGCTGGGAATGACCTCTCTGCTGCACAGCCTGGTTCTGAGTTTTCTTCCTTCTGCTTCGGTCCCCAGGGCTGTCTCTTCTGTTTTACACGAGAGCTTACGTTTAGTTCCGGGAGTGGGTTCCGGGAGCGTGTGGGTGCGTGAGCAGCATGAACTGGAGGGCCCAGCGGCCCCTCGGGCCTCCTGCTGTCCTCTTTGCTGGGTGGGAGAGGACGGACGGATGGATGGACAGATGGACGGATGGCAGGCGTGGACCTGGCCACCGCCCCCACCTGGACGTGGCTGGCCTGTCTGCGCTCCTGCTGGCTGAAGGGGGCATCAGAACTCTTCTTGGGCAGCTGCTGCTGCTCCCTGGTTTGCTGAGGAAAAAGGGAACATGTTCAAATAAGAAAAGGGCTTTGCGCCTTTTAAAAATTTCAGGCAAGATAAAAGGTTTAGAAATCTTGGTGGGAGGTGGCTGTGTCTTCATCAACACCATGTGTGTCCACACCCGCTAGGGAGAGTGAGGAATGGAGTGGTCCCCGAAAGGTAAAGGAACAGTGGTGAGAGAGGCTGGGTAGGGAGATAGGAATGCCAGAGGGGCACAGGGTGGCAAAGACAGCCCCTCCACACAGGCCAGAGCGAGAGCCTGGAGAAGAAGCCCCAGTGATGCCTGAAGGCCCTAAAGCAGTCTCTGTCGTTACACTGACAAAAGCCAACAGATAACAAAGGGTTTTCCATACTTTTTTGAAATCCGAGAGCAATTCTTGAAGCAGGTGGAAGAAGTTTCTAGAAACCACAGAAAAACTTCAAGTACCTTAGGAAAGCAGTTTGGTGAGGTGAACTCTTTGACGTCACCCACATAAGGACCAGGTGAGAGGAAGTTATGGTCCCCACTTGGCAGGTGGGGAACTCGAGGCTGGGGGCGGGGCGGGCTGAGGTCACCCAGCAGGCCATTGGAGAAGCTGGATTTGAGCCCCATCTACCTCAGTCCATATCTTTTCCCTATACTGGGAACACAGGGTGATGTCTAAAAGGCTTTGTGTCCTTTTGCTCTCTGCTAGAGTCTGGGGAATGAATGAAGCTCCTGATTTTTTTGAGATGGAGTTTATGAAGTGTCTGTGTCTAGATATATTTTTATCCTTGTCAATGTCCAGTGGCGTCAGCACTATTTTGTGAAAAGATGATCTTTGCTGCGTTGTATTGCTTTTGCTCCTTCGTCAGAGCTCTGTTGTCTCAATCTGTGTAGATCTATTTCCAGTCTCCTCGTCTATCGATCCATTTGTCTATCACCAGTAACACACTGTCTTGATTACTGTAACTTGGCAGTAGGTCTAACAGTCTAGAGCATCAGCCCTGCACCATTGCTCCTCTATATTGTGTGGGCTGTTCTGGTCTTTTGCCTTTCCATATAGACTTTAGAATCAGCTACTCTCACTGGCCTAGATTTTGATTGGCATCACACTGTCCCTATAAGCTCAAGTTAAGAAGTGACATCTTAACAATGGCGGCGGGGGGGGGGAGTCTAGCTCTCTCTGTTTATTTAGTTTTTTAATTCCATTCACCAGAGTTCTATGGTTTCCTCATATGGATCTTATACATGTTTTGTTAGAATTATTCTTGAGTATTTCATTTTTGGGATGATATATATCCCTAAATGGTATTGCATTTTAAAAAAAGATTTATTTATGCATACAAGAACTGGGGTATAGGCTAGAGATGCAGGGGCTGAGAAGATTCACCAGGGACAGAGTGGGGAGCAGAAGAGGTGCATCTACTGAAATACACTGCTGAGGGGAGCAGCGGGCAAGACAGGAGAGGTCTGCTACGCCATGTGGGTCAGCTTCTTGGCCGGGGATTGAACTTGTGCTGCAGTGGCTGCCAACAGCTTGATAACGCTGAGACTTTGACGCCTGCGCCACCAGGGAGACCGCCATAGTGTTGCATTTTTAATTGCAAATTTCACTGGTTCATTGCTGATTTATGGAAGGTGATTGCCTTTGTATATTTGCCTCAGATCCTGCTACCTTGCTATCGTCTTTGTTTGCAGCCCAGTTGCTCCCTAATTTAGGTCTAAACTATTTCCACTACTTGGGTTGCTCCGAGTGTGGCCTTGGACTTGTAGGGCTCCGTGCCTCTGCCCTTGCATTACCCCATTTACAGCTGCTCTGCCTGTTGAAACCTCACCTACATGGATGCAGAGCCCGGGCTGGTGGAGCTTCCCAGCGATGCTTCCCTAATTCCCTTTAGCACAGTTGACTCCCCTTGGGACCTCATGACACTCTGGCTCCCAGCTGGATTCTGACACCTTCCATGCCCTGCCCTGCAGTGGAGCAGCTTGTTTAGTTCACTTCTGCTGCGTCCTGCCAACTCCCAGGGCAAGGATGGAGACTTACTCATCCGCCTCCAGGGGCCCAGGACCGCGCCGTTCATGTAGCAGGAACTCGGCCAAGGGTGGTGAATTCAGTTGGTCAGCTGGGCCTGGGTGAAGCCAGGCCACTGGGGGTTGGCCTTAGGGAACCTCACTGTCTTGTTTGGGGATCCTTGGAATAAACCCATTACTGACATCTGTGGCCCTCGTCGCCTGCCACTCTGGGGAGGGACATGGAGTGGGTGCAAGAGGCAGGCCTGTGACAAGCCCTGGTCGCTGTCCCCCGATGGCGGAGAGCCAGAGGGTTCTGACTGGGGCTGTGTTCCTCTCCGCCCCCCAAACTTCAGATGTGCGCCTTGGGCTTTCGCACTCTGGCTGCAGGGTCTCAGGCGCGGCCCGGAGGTCGGCTCTGTAGTGTCTGTCAGTCCTGTGAGACCCGGCTTTTGCGCTTGCTGAGCTGGGTGCAGCTTCTGGCCACGGGCCTGCCACCAATTCTCCTTCCTGCTCCCTTTGACCAGGTGCCAGGCCTCTCTGAGCAAAAGCTGCCATTCTCCTGAATGCTGATCCTATTTTTCAAGAGTTGGTGTTGAGGACAATTTATTTTAGGTCTGTTAAATTCGATTGGTCTTCACCTCCGTTGTTATGTATATTTAGCAACTTAAGATTAGTTTTCAAAAAATAAACACAGTTCATTCTGTTTTGCGGCAAGTTGTGTGACTAATTACTTCTCTGCAGTGCACCGTGAAACTTGTAAGGCACCACACAAACATCAAATCACAACGTGTTTCCTGTTCAGAACCTTAGTAAATTGAACATCTGTATTACAGTAATACATGTATTCGTAAGCTGAACATCTTTTATCGATTCACCTTGTTAAGCAGGAAAATAATCCTTAGGGCTTTATAAACCCCTGTAAATTCTAGTAGTTACCGTTTTGAAAATGAATTTCATTGAATAAATGAAGGCAGATGTCAAGCATTTAATTGACTCTTCTCTCTCAGCAGGCTGTATCAATTTTGGAATATTGTCGAGGTGATATAATTTTCCAGTGATATGAAACTGACATAGTGGATTAGATGCTGTTGGTCTTTGGAGAAGAGGGAGTATCTTTGCGGAGTTAGTGTTTAATAATTGGCTAATGTCTTTGTGGCCTCTAACAGAGTTTTCTCCTAGAATTCCTCAAAGAACAGAGAAGACTAGGGGAAATGGTCTCGGCAGTATAACCTGATTGACTCACAAAATTTGTTTTAAAGACTCGAGTCTTTAAATGTTCAAATGACTTTTGCTTTCTGTTGCATGTTAACTTTCCCCACCCAAGTCTTTAGTTAAAAAGATTTGATTGGGAAGATGCTTCTTTTTACTTCTTTTTATTTTGTGGTTTCTGGGCCCCCCAGGATCAGACATTCGGCTGAAGAAGTGGGTGGTAGAGGAGAGGGATGTTTGTATTCTTTTTTTGTGGATCCCAGCCCCAAGCCTTCTTCTCAAGACACCCCACTTCCCAGCATGATTATTCCCATTCCTAACACCTCACTCCCTCTCCAGCCTCTTGCAAAGAACTTGGACTTAGAGTACCAATGGCCCAGGCCACACCCACCTGTGGCTCTTAGTTGATTGCCTTCAAGTCCTTCAAGTTCCTCTTACCTCTGTGTCCTCCCCAGAAAAACTCAGGTGACAGTTTCATTGTGAAATGAAAGAAAATCCTGTCAAAGCAGCCAGCGCCCAGCCCAGTGCCCCCAGCCCAGCCTGAGGGCCAGGTGAGGAGGGTTAATTCCATGCCCTTCAATGATGCTGGGTCCACTCCATTTGGGGAGTTCCAAGAGGTGGAGAATGATCGGCACATCTTTAATCAGGAACAAAATGTCATTCTTACCCGCTGAATTTGTCAACTTGGTGTGTAGCCTCTTTGTCTGACAACGCAGGGGTGTCAGCAGGGGACCATCTTTGAAGACACCTGAGAAGCCCCTTCCAGGAGGGAGCGAGTTGTGCAGCTCAGCTGTGGCTGCTTGTTGCTCAGATGTCCCTCTGGTGGTGGCTGTGGTTTGCATGTCATTTTCTCTGACTTTGTCTCTAGTTGTGGCTGTTTACATAAAGGCGTCCTGGTGGGCTACTGAAGATGTGCTGAGAACGTGTGATCCTGGGAGGCAAGGTCTGATGAAGGTGAGGCCGCATGGGTGGAAACGGAGTTGCAAAACAGGTTTGAAAAGCTGCCCTGCTTGTGATCACGTTACTACATGGAAGCAGGCTCCCTCTGGGTATGGTATACTCCTTTGCTTGGTCTGCTGTCACCAAGTCCCGCAGACTGGGTGGCCCAGACAGCAGAAATGTATTGTCTCACAGTCTTGGAGGCTGAATTCCACAGTCAGGGTGAATGAAGGCAGGATTGGTTCCTTCTGAGGTCTTAGAGGTAGAATCTGCCCCATGTTTTTCTCCTGACTTCTGGTAGCTTTGGGCACTGCTTCGCTTACACTGGTCAACAGTGAGAGCATAACTGACTTAAAAAGGCCCTAATCTGTAGTAGCTTGGTGTGCTGAACATGAATATAACCCTCAAAAATTTTTTATTAGCTCTCATTTTGAAGATATTTCATATAATTCATTTTATATGTTTCACCCTATAAATTTATCCAGTAGGACTGCAACAACATCCTAAATCAGCCTAGAATGATGTAATATTGCATCACATTGCATAATACCATCATGCACACATCATCTAGGGTTGATGGCATCATTTTCTGATGCAATGTAATACTACTGCCAGGTGGCTGCTGAAATAAGCTGACGTCCCCGGTGCACTATAGAAAGAAAGCTCTGTCAGAAAGGTTGAGCATTAGAAATATTTCAGACTTTGTGCGAGACAGTTGAAGCTACTGTTCCATAGAACTGTTCTTATTTTATCCATTTAGGCACAATACAGAACAGTAATGCCTCGAAAGTGCGTTAATAGTGTGGACAATTTCTGCTGTATTTGTGGGAAAGTGACATTTGCCAACTAGAAGAAAAGTATCACTTCTCAAGTGAAGAAAGCTTATCATCTTTATTTTGAAAGCAAGGTTGGTGACCAAGACAAGCCTTAGGCCCCGCATATATGCTGTGCTACATATACAACACAGCTTTCACAGTGATTCAATGGCAAAAGACCATCAATGCTGTTTGCAGTCCCCATGGTGTGGAGAGAGCCAAGCAAACCCATAAAAGACTGTTATTTCTGCTTGGTTCCTCCCTTTCCGGCGGAATAGCGAAGCCAAAGAAGTAGAGAATAGTCTACCCAAACATTCTGTCTGCATTGAGATGACCGGTTCAACAACTTGCTGCAGGGTGATGCGAAACAAGCATGGAATGCTTTTCGCCTAGTGTTTATAAACTTTCTTGGGAATGTTAGGGCAGAAAACTACAAGGAACTAATAGAAGACCTGCTGATGCAGTATCAGAAACTTGGCTGCAATATGTCTCTAAAGATCCACTTCCTTCATTCCCATCTGGATTTCTTCCCTGAAAACTGTGGTATGGGTAGTGATGAATATGGCGAACGTTTTCATCAAGATATCACATCAATGGAACAAAGATACCAGGGAAAATGGTCCACTACAATGCTGGCTGACTACTGCTGGACTCTCCCCAGAGATGCTCCTGAACAGCTGTACAAGAGACAAGCGAAGAAATCTAAGAAATAGTCTATGACTTGATTTTTTATAGGTATTAACCATAGGCCTATTACTATTGGCATGCATTTTGTGATGTAAACATCCATTTATTTCAGATTACAAAAAAACTAGAACAGGAATTAGAATTTGGCTGTCATATTCGTGTTGAGCACATACAAATTGATAGGAAATGACCAATTTTATTTCAGTGATATGACTTTTGTAAAAATTTGTTGACCAGTGCTATAGATGACATGCTCCTTGTGTCTTCACTTGTTTTCCCCCTGCATATGTCTGTCTCTGTCCAAACCTCCCCGCCCTTTTATAAGGACACCAGTAATGTTGGATTAGGGCCCCCTATACTGACCTCAGCCTGCCTTGATTACCTTCAAAGGGGTCCTATTTCCAAGTTACTCACATTAATATGTACTGGAGAGGGGGGCGGGTTAGGATTTAGCCATTGTTTTGGGGAACACAGTTAAAACCATAATACCCTGCCAGCATGAAAACAGTAATAAATGGCTGTATGCACAGGTATCTGTATCTGGCTATGGGTAAATCTATTTTACCTTCTGAGCCTCTCATGACTTAGTTTTGAAACTAATCTCTACTGTCTCTCTGGCATGTAGCAAAGTTCTGCCTAGTATGTTGAAGTAATGTTAATTGGCACTTATTCAAAGTCAGACATTGTGTTACCCCAGACATTTTACCTAAGTTTTGAATCTTTAAGGTATTTGTTTTGCTGATGAAGAAATCAAGGCTAAGGTATGTACCTAGTAAGTGATTTAATTGGACACAAATTTTAGTCTCTTTGGCATCAGTCCAGGCAGTCTTTGAAGCAGTGCTGTGACTTTGTACAACAGTGGTTCACAGATTTGGGATGACAGGTGTGAAGGCAGGTGCCACAGCAGGTCCTAGGAGGTCCAAGAGGAGTCCTCCTGGCTAAAGGTTGGTTGGTGCAAAGGCTATGGAGATGATAGCAACCTTTGGGAAATTTGAACTATTTATCTCACATCTACCTGTTTTCATTTGCTTGGGTTGTTTATCATAATTCCATAGGTGGAGAGAGATGGCATTTATTGGCAGTCTTGAAATGGTGGCTGTATCCACAGTTGTCTAAAGTTCTACTTGGTCTCTGATAGGAACCTATAAATTATGAAATATCATTATTCTTTCTGGGTTAGTTTGGAGAATAAGCTGATAATCCAGGTCTCCCCCTGCTGTTAAGCAATTGAAAAAAATTACAAATTCAGATCTCTTTTTTTTTTCAAACAGTAGCTCCATTGACATATAATTCACCTACTATAAATTTCACTCTTTTAAGGTGTGTGTACAATTCATTAATTCTCGGTACATTCACAGAATTGTACATGGATCCCCACTGTCTAATTCCAGAATGCTTTTATCATCACAAATAGATTCCCCTTGCTCCTTAGAAGCCACCCCTTCACTCCCTTCTTTTCCCAGCCCCTGGCAAGGCTAATCTGCTTTCTGTCTCTCTGGATTTGCCTGTTCTGGGCATTTAACATCAGTGGCATCATATAACACATGGTCCTTTGTGGCAGATCCTTTCATCCATGCACATGCTAGCGCTTCATTCATTTTTATGGCTTCATTTATTTTATGGCTATGGTGTAATATCCCCATTGTATGGACCTACCACATCTGTTGATCTGTTTTAACAGGTGATGGACATTTGGGTTATATTTGCTTCTTGGTTATTGTGAATTACGCTGCTGTGAATGCTGAAGTCCAAGGTTGTGTGAGGGTGTATAGTGTCAGTTCTCTTGTATAGACACCTAGGAGTAGCATGTCCACTGACTTGGTAAATGGTACATTTTTAAAAATTTTTTTAAAAGATTTATTTATTTATTTACACAAGCTGGGGTACAGGCCAGAGGCGTCGGGCGGCAAGAGGGTTCACCAGAGACAGAGCAGGGAGCAGAACAGGCAGATCAGAAATACACTGCTGAGGGGAGCAACGGGCAAGGAAGGAGAGGTCTGCCGCGCCATGTGGGATTCTCCCCAGCTGGGCGTCGGACTTGCATTGTGTGCTGCCGACAGCTCCACAGCGCGGTGCTCAACTGCTGCACCACCAGGGAGGCCCCAGTAAATGGTACATTTAAATGCTGAGCATCTGCTGAATGTGTCCTCAACAGTTGCACCATCTTGCATTTCTACTGGTGTTGTCTGAGGGTCTCTATCTTGCCGTGACGCTCAACACTTTGTATTGTCTGTCTTGTTTTATGTTATCCTAGTGGGTGTGAAGTGGTGTCTCATTGTGATTTTGACTTGCCTTTCCCTGATGGCTAAGGATGTTGAGCTCCTTTTCCTGTGCCATTTGTATATATTCTTTGGGACCATATCTATCAAAATCCTTGGCCCACTTTTTAATTGGGTTATTTGACTTTTTACTATTGAGTTGTGAGAGATTTTCACATATTATTGATGCAAGTCTCCTATTGTATATATTATTTGCAAGTATTTTTTTTCCATTCTATGGATTGTCTCCCGCCCCCAGCCTTATTGAGTTATAATTGACAGATAGCACTGTGTAATTTTAAGATGTACCAAGTGTTGATTTGATTCAATAATATGTTGCAGAATACATGTATATTAAGTCACTATAGCTTTTGCTAACACCCCCTGTATCCTGTCACATAATTATCATTTCTTTTGTTTGAGGGGAGAACATTTAAGACCTACTCTCTTCCAAAGCTTAGGTACAGTGACCCCTTAGTATTATCTCCGACCCCCCACAGATACCCAAACTGAGGATACTCAAGACCCTTATAATTGACTCTCTGTATATGTGGGTTCTGCATTCTTGGATTCAACTGAAATCTGCGGTTAGCTGAATTGTGAATGTGGAGCCTTTGGATAGAAAAGAAAACCCACATATAGCCGGATCCTTGAAGTTCTAGCCTGTTTTTCAAGGGTCGACTGTCTACAGTGCAGTGCTGTTAAATATAGTCACGTGCTGAGCCCCAGAGCCCCAGAATGCATTCATCTTAAACTGGCAGTTTGTACACTTTGACCAACATCTCAATCCCTTCTCCACCCCCAACAGCTTTTAGCGCCTTGTGACTAACTACCACTCTAGCCTGTTTCTATGAGTTCAGGTTTTTTTGATTCCACGTATGAGCGATATAATTTTTTGTCTTTCTTTGACTATTTCACTTAGCATAACACCCTTCAGTTTCATCTATGTTGTCATAAAGGGCAGGCTGTTTTCAGATCTAGTTTTATTGGATTTGATAGATTATTTTGAGAAGGGTTTTCTTCCAGCAAATTAACAATGACCTGAGACTTGGCCTGTGAGGGTGATGAACCAGCTCGGGCTGCCTGGTCTACCCATTTGTGTTGCCTCTGATCTTCTGGCTTGGGTGGGCCAAGGTAGCTTTGTGGTTGGGTGTTGTGAATGCTAGGAGGCATCGGTTTGCTCTTTAAATAATTTCCTTTTTTGTCTCAGAAGGAGAATGGTCACTTTCCTCATGTATCAATTCTTCCAAGGTTAGATGAGGAAAACCCCCACCTTTTCTGAAAATGTGGCCTCTGTTGTAAACAGAAAGAAACTTGGACACTCTTCCCACTTAACAGGCTAGATTGTGCAGCCTGATCCTGCCCCAGCTGTATTTGGGGGAAAGTTTTCCCCTCTCTGAGTAGGAGCTCTGGGTTTTGACTTTTTTAATTACATTTTGTTTCTTAGCCAGCTCTTTTTCACAAAGTACCCAAAGAAAGCATTTTTAATGTTCTTTCTGTTAACATAATTAGTGGTCCTAATTGAGGGATTAGAACTGGATCTTAGTTTTGTGTTTTCAGAAATGTGTCTAAGTTGAAATCACATGTCACACCCTCCCCCTCCTTCATGAAATTGGACAAATTAAGTGCTTTTTCTTTTTCTCCTGCCAGTTTTTTGATTGGATATTTCCCTTCTGCCAGATGCAATCTGCTTTTCTCTTCTGGCTTTCTTCTGAACTTTTTGGTTTTATAAGTTGAAATCTCTAACCTCCCACATCACACCAGTCAGATTTTGTGACCAGCTAGTTATTCTGAAAGTCTGAACTTGCTTTGGCTGCCACTGTCTGAGATGCAAATTGTGGTGACTTCTCAGAGTGAAGTTGGTGCGGTTTTCACAAATCTTTTTCTCATCTAAAATTTGGCTCCAGATGAAGGTGAAATATTTTATATTCTGAGCCAATTAATAACTTTACTGGCACTGAACACTTCGTGACATTTGCTAGGGTGCTGAAAACTGCCCTATTTTTTATTATCAGAGCATTTAAAAAGCATACTAGTGCTTTAGAGGCCATATAGATGTTCTGCCTTCACTGGCAGGGGATAGTGAGGCACAAAAGGGTTGTGAATTGCTGAAGAGATTGCTGCTAGTGTACAATCACAAATGATGGTGATGAGGGTGAGGATGAGGGTGATGGTGATGATGGTGATGGTGAAGATGATGGTGATGGTGATGATGGTGATGGTGATGATGGTGACGGTAAAGATGATGGTGATGGTGATGTTGGTGATGGTCATGGTGATGGTGAAGGTGATGGTGATGATGATGGTGGTGGTGATGATGGTGATGGTGATGGTGATGATGGTGATGGTGCTGGTGATGGTGAAGATGATGGTGGTGGTGATGATGGTGATGGTGATGATGTTGATGGTAAAGGTGATGGTGCTGGTGATGGTGAAGACGATGGTGCTGGTGAAGACGATGGTGCTGGTGAAGATGATGGTGCTGGTGATCATCGTAATAACATGGATGACTGTGATGATGGTGATGATGATGACAAAAAATTAAAAGTCAAGAATTAGATGTGAAACCAAGTGTTAATATTTATACTAAACTTCCCTTTCCCAAAGTCGCCATTGTAAAGGATGAGGGTGCAGAAGGGCCAGCTGAGCATGATCAGGTAAACCAGCGTGGGACTCAAATGACCTGTCCTGTAGTTTGGAGCCTGCCTGCCTGTGACAAAGCTTTGAGTCCTCTTTGCAACGGGGCAGGGAAGCCCACAAATGCAATCACATGCCGTCTTGCACCTCCCACTTTTTCTCCTGGCAGGTGGTAAAAATTAAATGGTAGCATGTGGTTGGAACTCACTGTCCCATCAGTGGTGTTGCTGATCTTGGGGTGATGTGTAGGTTGTGTGGACAGACACCCACATGATTAAAATAGGGTGGGCCTTGAGCCCCTGTGATCCTTTGGAGTTGGGACTCTTCACTTAAAATCCATCACAGTCATTGAAAACCAGTGGCTTTTGGTATAGCAATTGATCTCCCCGATTATTTACCCTCCTTCTGAGGACTAGAATTATGGTGCTGTTGTTAAGAATGGGGGATTGGATTTATTTCTGGACACATTCTATGAATCTGTTGAAATGTTTTCCCTGATCCCTCTGGAGGTCACTTCCTGTTTCATTGGCGAGAGATGGATTGTTCCCTGTCTGTCTACTTGCATTCCACGCCTGTGACTGAGGATCCCAGGGGCTCCCTTGGCGCTGCCCCTCGCTCCTGGCGACCTGTTGGTATGAAAGGTCGGGGGTGTGTGAAAACCGCTATAAGGAGCTATGATTCACATTCTGGCTGTCGAGCGCAAGAAGAATCCCATTACGGTGGAGCCCACACCTGGCCCCAATGTGTGGGTCGACTCCAAGCACAGAATTGACCACATCTGATTTTCCTCTCTCTGGGTTGTTCTGTTTTGTTTGTCTTCAAAGGTTCAGTCATTTGGGGAAAGGATTGTGCTTTTCATTCTAAACGTCGTTATTTTTGGAAGATTGGAGAGAAATTTGGATGATGATGACATGTTTTTTTTACCTCACTCTGGGAAGGAGCACGCTAAAATTCTGTGGAGAGATGGAGCAGCTGTTGGGTTTTACACAACCAAAATGAAAGGTAAGGGACGCAGCAGTGTGACCCCCGCCCCCCGCGGCCGTTCCAGGCTCTGTGGATTCCCCACCCACAAGCCTCGTTTGGAGAGAATCTCCTGGCACAGGGAGTATCCCAAATTCAGCTGTGATGTAAACAAACCCACGGCATGGATTTCATTTTCACCACATTTCTCGTTTCACTGGCGACCAGAGTGGAAAGCGTGCCCTTTGATTCCCAGGCAGTGCCATGTCCCTCTTAAAATACTTGTTGCAGTTAATGGTGTAAAATGACTTTCTAAGCACAATGATTTTCATTTCTTTTCTTTAATGTTACCAATTAGCTGTCAGGAAAAATACCGTTGCTAATAGCTGACATGTGGTGCGAAGCACACTGGATGCCAAGATTTATAGACATTACCTCAGAAGGGAGGGAGGCCGGCCTTGATAACAGGGTTAGGGTAGGAGACTGGGGCTTATTTAGAGGGACTTATTTTAGAGGTAGCATGGAGTTAGTATCATTTTGCCGAAGGGATTGTTTTTAATAGTTTCTTGAATGTTAAGGCTGTCAACATCTCGACCCAACTGGTCCCTGCCTACCCACCCCCCTTCATTTGGTTTTTATAAAGTTTTGAATTTTCGCAAAAATTAAATATTCCAGTAAACCACCATGGGGAGGCTGTTCTTTGAGTTGGGTTTTTCTTGGGGGGTAAAGAGGCTGGTTCTGTTCTATTTCATTTTTCAAGTTCTTTAGTCCTTGGTTTTATTTTTTATTTATTATTTTTTTAATATATATTTTTATTGTTATTTATATCTTTTACATTTTGTATTCCCCTTGGGTAACCCACCACCAATTAACCTGTGATCCATCTCCATGGTCCCTTGTGTCCTTTTCTACTCCATTTTGTGCCCTTATCCTCCCCCTTCCCCCACCCCCCCAAAGGTCTCTCTCCTATTTGGTTTCCCTATAGTCCTGTTATAAGTGAAACCATTTGATATTTTTCTCTTCCTTTCTGGCTCGTTTCACTGAATATGATCCCCTCTAATTCCATCCATGTTGCTGCAAATTGCATATGTTTATCTTCTTTGAATGCTGAATAGTATATTCCATTGTGTATATGTACCACATATTCTTGATCCAGTCATCTATTTTTGGACATCTGGGTTGCTTCCATACCTTTGCTGTTGTGAACAGTGCCGCAGTGAACATACGGGTGCATACATCTCAGCAAAATCTTTAACAACACATCCCCCAAAGCGAAGGAAGTGAAGGACAAGATAAATAGGTGGGATTACATCAAAATAAAAAGCTTCTGTACAGCAAAAGAGACATTAACCAAAACAAACAGACACCCTACCAACTGGGAAAAGATCTTTGCACACAATACATCTGATAAAGGACTGGTAACAAAAATTTACAAGGAACTCACACAAC
The DNA here is from genome assembly GCA_004024925.1 of Scalopus aquaticus. NCBI lineage: Eukaryota > Metazoa > Chordata > Mammalia > Eulipotyphla > Talpidae > Scalopus > Scalopus aquaticus. Next base: position 29,440 of record PVIJ01007826.1, read on the forward strand.
TCAACAAAAACAAAGCCAATAACCCAGTCAAAAAATGGGCAGAAGAGCTCAAAAGGCACTTCTCCAAAGAAGAAAAGCAAATGGCCAACTGATG